>JAULKK010292601.1:0-13204 GCA_032355705.1 Rubia peregrina
ATGAACTAATTTATTTATAATAAATATATCATGTGAGATATTGTTAAATTCGTCTTAACATCTATTTTCTAAATATTTATTTTTTATGCAAAATTGTTATATGTAACTAGAGTTATTGACGGTCAAACATGATCATTGAAGACTGTGAAAAAGCAATTATGCCAATAATGGTGGGACGGAGGGAGTATATTTTAGTATAAATAACATGTCTTTAATTTTTAGTCAAAAATTAAATTACTTTCTTCGTTTGTGTAATCTACACATACATCATCGACAATCCGCTTCCTCAGCAACTGTAGACCATCGAAGCTACCATTAGACAAGCCAAAATCTTTGAAACTAGTGCAATTTTTATAACCCATTAGTATTTACTTTGAAGTCTCTTAATATAATTAATCCCTTTTGCTTATACGTTACACACGTAGATTGTAAACAAGTGCCCTTTGAAGGACCATCCAATGATGAAGAAGTTCATCAAATATTTCAACGACAATGCGAGGGAGATGAAAAATTGGGCACGGTTATGTATTTCATCGAGTTTCCAAAAATTCGCATTTGCCAGAACTCATAAATTTGGATTAGATATCGAACAAATGTTGGAGTTCGAAAGCGAGCTTGGTAATTTTCATGGCATGATATGGATCTCGATTAGTCAGATGGATAAGTGGATGGGGTAAGTTTGAGATTTAAGATTTTTTGTTTTTTATTATACATTGATTGTAACAACTATATTTATTCGTATTATGGCAGGGACCTATAGGATAAAGTGTTGGATAAGAACATGGGCTTAATCATATTCTGTTGCTCGAACACAGGAAGGTTCGACCAAGGTTTTGATGAGAGTTAAATCAAGAAACGGGTTAGCTTCATTTGGGAGACGATGACTTCAAGTGAAGCTGACATTTAATTGGTACCCTACCTCAGGAAGTAAGACATAAATCTTATTCATATACCATTACTTTCCCTTTTAACATATTTCCAATTTATTAATTTTTTTAAATATCACTGCATGGAACGTTGGTTCCTCATCATTATTTTCCCCTATACAAACAATGATTTCACCTTGGACACGTTGATCGGTGGAATAAAACCCACCTATCACATCAACCAAGTGATTTCTAGGTATTTCTATCCATTTCATTATCCTAAGTTTTCTCATCAAATAGTTGTACCTAATATTTCAATATACTATATCTGCAGGCTTACTTGTAAATATGAGAGGGAGAAGAGGAAGAAAGAACCCTCTTATGATTTTACCTGGAACATAACGAACATCAACGTAAGTCTTCATATCATTCAAAAAGGTTTGACAATTACTAAGTAATTTTTGTGTTATATACAATGAAATAACTTGATAATTGCAATTTTTCTCTTAGCATCGACGACAGGGGAGTCTTTGGAAATACAAGTATTATGTCATGCTATTCATGGAAGAACTTGTCCTAAACACATATTCAAAAACTATCCTTGATGTAAGTAACTAACCTTGCATTACATACTAAAAACACCACCGTTATGATTTCAAATTTAGTACTTTTTCCTTCTGCCTAAATTTTTTGAAAATTGCAAGTTTGCAGAGGATTGAAGGGCATACGATGCCTATGAACTTTAAGAAGTCACCGAGAAATGGTGCGAGACATGGATCAAGGTCTACTCATTAGATGCAAATATCAATCTTGACGATGAGTGAAACATCATTGGTTGATGGATGTAGGATTTTGAATTGGATGAGTGATGTGAGAATTTGATTGGCAATCATGTTTTATGCTTTTGTTTTTTTTATTTGGGGTTTCATATATTTTTTTAATAGCGAATATACTCTTTCACAAGCTCGATGAAGTTTATTGAAACTATTTTCCCCAAATTTGACCCGGGATGGGGGACAAATTTTCAAAACATCCATTCCAAATTTAATTTATACCTAGCACCGGTATAACTACTTAATACCGGTGCTATATTACAAAGAAACGTGTCATACAAAGATACAGGTGCTAGATTACAATGCAACTTAACTGACATACCATTGTTGAAAATTGGAATACTGGTTCTGTAATATGAGCTTATTATGTATTAACATAGGCACCAATGTAATATTAGATACCGGTGCTGACTTATGTGAGCACCAATATATATGTTAACATACCGGTGCTCGAATTCTCCCATTGGCTGACTACCCCCATGAGTTTTTGTACACTGGTATAATGAAAATATTACTGATGCGAGTCTATTCGCTTCAGAAATTAAATAAGTAGCGTCAGAAATATTTCACCGGTTCTCATATTCTTTAGCATCGGTATGTCATACCGGTGCTCGAAACTACATTCCAGCACCGGGTCACTTAGGCACCTGTATTCCGAGGGCCCAAATTACCATTGACCTTGCAGTTATTACTGGTGCCTATGGGGGGTATTTTCCTGTAGTGAACTCACTGCAATCAGTTCGTCCAATACCGAGGAGCAACCCAAGCCCAACCCGTAAACAAATAGTTAGCCCTGAAGAAAACTGACAGGCCACTAACCGCCCCCACTAAACTAAGATTGAGCTAAAAGGGTTATTTTGCATGTGTACACAAGATTAAGTGGCTTAGTCGTTTAACAGAAAGTTAACGAGCTCGGACTACAATGAGCATTAAAATTATAACTTTGGAATTTTTTATATTGCTTGCAAAGAGCATGAAGCATGTTCAAAAATATTATTGTTATTTTGTATGACTTTGAAAATAGGAATGTGAAGACATTAGTTTATAACTGTGTCTAGTATATTGGTTCTTGTGAACCATGACATAAACCTTAAAGCATGAGTTGTCCTGACTATGCTGAGAATTGATCACTTGAAATCTAAGAATTGTTTGGAAAATCTCAGGAATTTGGTTGAAATACCTAAAAAATCATGAGATTGGGAATTCCAAGACACTTGGTCAAATCTCTTAATTTTGGGTTGAAAAATCTAAGAATTGGGAATTCCAAAACATTTGGTCAAATATCTATACTTTTTAGTTGGAAAACCTAAGAATTCCGAGATTAGAAATCCCGAGGTATTAGGTGAAATCTCAAGATTTTTATTTGAAAAAACCTGAGAAAACTGAGATAAGACAATCCCATGACATTTGGTCTAAGAACTCCAAGACATAAGCCTGACATGTACATGGATGTTTATTAGACCAACCCAATATGGGGGATATTGAAACCTAACAGTTCAATATGACTTTTGATAGGTATAACTAGAGATGAAAATTCATCATGAGAGACTTGAATTGAGTGGATCGAGTATAGCAGTGAACTTGAAATCGAATCAAACCACAAACTCAAATGTGTTTTGAGCACACAGACAATGAAGTTCGATTAGAGTAGTCTAGAAGTCAAGTGCAACTGTACTTAAAATTGACTTGAATATAGGCATGGAATATTTTGTGGAGTTAGTAAACTCACATTGTACCCTAAAGAGTTGGGGAAATTCTACGCCTTAATGGTCATGAATAGAAATCCTAAAATTGGATAGTTAACCGAATCGTTGTGACAGACACCCAAGCATTGTTGGAAACTCGAGTGCTTTAATCAAAGATAATAATTTATATGTTGTTACCCTTATTACTCATAACTTCATAGTCAAAGGGGTTTACAAGATAGTTTTACTTAGTAGGGCACACAAGCATCACCAAATGTGCGTGTTCGTAACCAGGGGAGGAGGTGGGGGGAGGTTGCATGATTAATAATATACCAACTAAAAGCATGAAAATGTACATAAGGGATCAAATGCAATCCTAAAGATCCTAGGAGGTATTGTCATCACATTTTTAACTTTTGGATTCGAACCTTGATTCCTTTTCACATAAGAGATAGAATTCCTAATTTATGCTTTATTATAATGTAAAGAGGTTGACTCACCGGGAATTCCCAAAATGACTAATATCCCAGTCCCACCCCCTCATCAATATCTCCCCTCTCCGAATATAAGTAGGGGTGCGCTTTACACTGCCACCTATATCCCTCACTCTGGACCTTGATAAACCTAACAACACATAGTAAATTAAACCTCGGAGTAGCATTACTCACTGAGTCCCACTGTGAATGTCATTTTAAGCCCTCTTGTGCCACTTCGAACACTAGTATCTCTTCTGGTATCTCTAGGAGTGCCCACCTAATTGCTACAAACAAAGCATATGTTCATCAGAATTAACCTATGACCCCAAGAAGATCAATAAGATTAACACTCACTCACTGTGTAACTCCTATCTTCCATAGAATAATCCAATTAAGTATTTGAATCCAATATGATTAAAGAACCAACAATTATGAAAATCTATCACTCTTGAACATGACTTTCACATTGACCTTTGACCCAACGCGAAAAAAGGACAAAACCTTTTATGGTTCATTCCCAAGCATAGTGCTAAATCATGCAATAAACTTAATTAGTTGTACATATTAATCTCAATCATGCATAATCATAAGAATAAGCATTCAAGCACAAAGTAATATTGATAGTAAATGCATAAATAGGATGAATTTGAGAATCTTACAAATCTCTAGTTAAAAATGTTTAGCAAATTCTCTCAAGTAATTAACTACTCTAAACTAAACAAACCCATAGCAAATTTGGGTTTGAAAGACATAAATAAAGTGAAATGAATGAAGAGAGAAGTGAATAACCCAATAGATAATGTTCATATCCGTCTCCTTTCTAGCCCAAACCCTATTTTTTGCATTCGAAGACATAAACACCTTGCATAAATCTGTTCTAACACAAATAATTGAGGAAATAATTTCCCAAAATCTCACCAAAATAAAATCAAACCAAACACACTAACACAAAAACAAGTGTATATTTATTGTTGTCATCACGACCTATTTTTCAATTCTTCATCAACAGTAACTCAAAATTACCTTAGGGTCTTCGGAATCGCCATCCACAATTCTACTCTCAATAAAATCCTTGTGGATAGGTCTTCCCATTTACCTTGAATTATACTTTACCTTTGGATCCAAATACCACACATGCCCATTCCTAACGAGTGTTAAATTTTTTGGGAGTTTCTTGGATTGCGGAGGAGAAGGGGATTTTAATTCATCCTCTTGGTCCCTAATCCACTGCATGTTAGTGTTAACAAGTGTAGCACAAAATTAATCTTTCGGAAAAGATACACTAACAACATGCTCAACATCCCAACATTTAAATAGAATTAAGGGTATTTAAAGATTCAATATGCTCACTAGGCTCATTCAAAACATGTGGCAAGCTTAAATCATTCATATCATAGGATAAACTCGTGAAATTACAAGAAATCGAAGAAACGAAAGCATGCTTAGGCTTGTAAATGTCAAAACCAAATCCCCCTTCATCATCCTCTAGAGTTAGTGTCCATTGTGGACATCTATTTTTGTTCTTATCGTTTTCAGAAATGGTCTGCCCAAGAGGATTGGGGGTGCATCTCTCTCGTGCGACATATCAAGAACATAGAAGTTCATCAAGAACACAAGCTCTCTACCGTAACCAACGCATCTTTTAAAACCCCTTAGGACTAGTTTGTGATTGATCAGCTTATTGTATGATAACTCTAGTCTCTTGAAGTCCTCCTAAGTTATTACTCTTAAAGAGGGAACACGGGATGCCATTTATTGATTATCCCAGATCAATCATTGCTTCCTTATCTAAAACACCATCCAAATTAATAGGATAAAAAATATTCCGGGGTCACCACACTTTTCGGGTAGTATTTTATGGTACAAAGTCGAAACATAACCTCCTATTTTTAGTTTCCCAACTTTCCTAAGTGTTTTGTCCTTTTCTTAGTACATGCTTCTTTAATTTTTAATTTGCATACCTAGGAATTTGAACAGAAAAATTTGCAAAAAGGTGCTAACCTTGCACCTTCGGAAGACTTCGATGAGGTCCTCACTGTCCACATCCTTGTTATTTTTTCCCTCAAAGGCACCGGAAACAGTGATAGATGGGTGACCTTTTCAAGCTTCTTTGTGGCAGGCACCATTGGAGAGTATGTGTATTCGGCTTCTTGTTGTAAAATCTCATCTTCCTTGCTATTTCCCTCAACCAAGAGTTCCTTTCAACTTCCTACTTTGGCGCTCTTAAACACTATATACTCTTCTTGATTGACCTCTTTATTAGGCTCTCTAACCTCCTTTCCATTTCTTAACGTGATGGAATTCACTTTTTCCCTTGGATTCACCTCCAGTTGAGATGGAAGTTTTCATGACTCTCTTGCCTCTAAGTGGCTCATGGAAGTAGCTAGTTGACATATTTAGACCTCCAAATTTTATGTACTCAAAAGGGCTCCAATACTAAACTCTTTGGTGTTCTTTATTATCTGATTCGCGAGGATCTCTTTTCACTTAGTTACATTGACCATATTTTCCATTAGCTCCTCCCTCTCGAACTTGGTTGCTTGTGGATTGGAAGTCCCTTCACCTCTAGGGTAGAATTGTTGAGGGTCACAATTATAGTTTTTACCATTTCTATAGTTGGAACCCTCTTCTCGATCATCCGTCCAATGAATGTTTAGATGCTCTCTCCACCCGAGTTGTGGATTTTGAAGTAGGGGTCGTATTTCTTATCAAGTCATGGTTCAGTTGGAACCTTCGTCCTTGGCCTTGACCTCATCTATAACCCTTATTTCCTTGAAACCCTTTTCCTTGACATCTCACAACATTGACCTCTTCAATATTATCATCTTGCAATTACAGACATGTGTCGGTCGGGTGATCAAGTGAGCATATCCCACAAGTTTTAACTTGTTGTACCCTCCCCTTCATAAATTCTTTCATCAATGAAGCAAGGGCTTGGAATTTCTCTCCTAGATTGGGGGAGTGGGAATTCACGTCATCACTTGTCTTCACCCTATTTTGAGTTCAAAATTGTCTTGTTTCGTTGGCCATCTCCTCAAAGAGAGCCATTGCATCTTTTGGACTTTTATTTGTAATTAATCCATTGCACGCCGGATTGACTCTCCTCATATCCTCATCCGACAAGCCCTCAAAAAATAGTAGAAAAATTCCCATCCTTCTAAAAGGCAATGTTGCTCGCCCTTAGCAGCCCATACCGATCGACACCACAACCAACATGTGGGAGGTAAGTCATGGTAGCCCAGTGCCAGGACCTAGAGGCTAGTCCATACTAGGTGCTCACCAGTGACCTCGAAGCACCCATTGGCTTGCAAGCAAGCCAAGTTAGCCCAGGCCTCCCCACACGGTAGCTGCCGAGCTTTGAACCCGGGGCATTCCAAATCCCACCACTGTCCCAACCGTCGGGGTTCACCCGTGGGTGATAGGAGTAACTAGCAAGTAGCCTCTTGAATCTTTCCCAATATTCGTACAAAGTCTCATCGGGGGGCTGGAAAATATTGGATAGTTGTTTCTTCAACCCCGTCGACTTAGATACTGGAAAGAACTTCTGGAGAAACTTCCTCTTCATGTCCATTCATTTCGTGATACACCCTAATAAAAGATAACAAAGCCAATATTTGTCCGTATCTTTCAAAGAGAAAGCAAAGGCCTCAAATTTTAATATTCTTCTGATACTCCGTGTGGCTTCATATTGGTGCATACCAAATGGAAATCAGACAAGTGCTTATTTAAATCCTCATCATTTGTACCATGAGACCTAGGAAGATAGTGGATCATTCCTGACTTAAGTTTGAAATTCATATTCCCGGGTAGCGGGTGAAAGATGAAGCAAAGTGGTTAATTCTCTAAATTTGGAGCCATAAACTCTCTCTAAGTGTGAGTGTCTTCAGACGTGATGTTCTCCTCTGCTACGGGTGGTGGTTGCAAAACTTCCATGTTTGTTCTTGGTCTCCTTCGAAACCTAAATGAAGCTAAAGAGGTAGGACATGATTTTGTGATTCACTTGCTTAAGGGTGAAATTTATAGTTATAAAGAAGCAAATGATTCCATGAAATGATGTTTGTAGAAAGTGATGATCATTAGTGAGATTGATCTACCACATCAGTGCAACTCACTTTAATACTAGTAAGAATACTTGTGTACTTGATGGGTGATGTGTTCATCTTATATGGTTATTTTAGGATTTTTTGGACTTACTT
Source organism: Rubia peregrina (assembly GCA_032355705.1). Taxonomy (NCBI): domain Eukaryota; kingdom Viridiplantae; phylum Streptophyta; class Magnoliopsida; order Gentianales; family Rubiaceae; genus Rubia; species Rubia peregrina. The sequence goes on from JAULKK010292601.1 coordinate 8,057, forward strand.
ATATATATAGTTATGTGCTCTAGATCTTGTATTTTACCTTGAAATTCTCTTAGGAGAGTCAAGAGCAACTTTTGCACTCTTATTACTTTTCTAGGGAATTTTATGTGACAAGGAAATTATATTGAGATTTGAAGACTTTGAAGACCTTAAAGAATAGCTCTTGAGATTTGAAGACTTGAAGAGTTGAAGACATTAGAAGTGAAGTGAAGATGGTGAAGACTAAAAGGAGAAAGAAAGAAGAAGTGAAGATGCCGTAATTGGTGTTTGTCGCGAGTCGTGATGCTGTGTCGCGAATCGGGACAAATGGATACCCTGACTGACCTTTTTTTATCTCTTTTACTATAAAAGGTAAATCTTATATTCTCAATTAGAACTTCTTCTTCCCAACTTTCTCCTTTTTCAAACCTAGTTTCTCTTTGTTTTTCATCTTATTTCATCTTGGATTATGTTTTGTTTGATTTTTTATTATTGTTATGGATTGTAGTTGCTAATCTTATTCTTGGAACCAACTGATTGTAGCTTCCTTGCTCATGTCTTGAGAATCATTTCTACCTATTTAATGCTTTGTCGATTGTGCATTTATGGAGCTTGATATGAATTAATGTTAATAAGTGTTACTATTGTTCATGTCTTGAGAATCAGTTCTACCTATTTAATGCTTTGTCTATTTATGCATTTATGTTGTTAATGTTATTGGAAGTTTGATGATATGAAAATTCTTGTATGATAACTTGTTAGGAATGGGGGAAAGTAGCTATTTTCCCCTCTCTTGACATGGAATCCAAGAGCATGAGTTAGGACTTCTAATTAGGTTTATGATGTTAAAATTCCTAGATAAATATGATAATGCTAAATCCTCTATCTTTTTTATTTTAAGGTAGATGTTGAAGTTTCTTGAGTAATAGTAAATGCATAAATTGGTTCAATACTTTGACATTTGGATTAATGTTAATAAGTGTTATCGAGCTTGTTGATTCTTTGTACATAATTCCATTAATGGGACATCTTTAGGCATTTCTTTACTAAAGGGGTCATTATTGAGGTTTAATAGGGATGTTGAATCCACTCTGTTAAACTACTACTTAAAAAGAATGAATTTTTTTTCTTCACAACAAGTAGTCAAGGTAGTAAATAGGTCATGGATTCAAGGATAGATAAGAGGCTCGGAAGTAGAAATTAATTGCACCCAAGGTCCCGTAATTTGTGTTAATTCACTCTTTGTAGTTTTTTACATTGTTAGCTTAATCTCTTGTTTATCATAGCATCTTTGTCCTTTAATTTCATAACTTAGAAAAACCAACCCCCCCTGTTTGCTTTTATATGTGTGTGTGTGTATCTATGCTTATATCAACCTTATATGCATGCACCCTTAGGAAAATCTCTCCTCTTCGTGGACAACCTCGATTTGCCATTATCCACTTAATTGTATTTAGGAAGCACTTTAGGGCTATAAATTGTTTTTTAAGAGATACGAAGATGACCTCCTAATGGATGTTCTCTGGATGTGAGAATGATTCCAAGGGTGATGATGCTTGCTATCAAGGCTTTATGAAAACTAGAAGTACATCTAATGGACCTAAATAGTTAATTGAAGATTTAGATAGTAATTTCTGAATAGAGCAATATGAAAAGTTCAATGCCCCAAAACGAACCGTCATTTGACCAAACTAATTTTTGTTTAGCCAAATGTATTGAATCAATGAGTTCGATGGAGGCACATACACTGAGGGACACAAAAAATGACCATGCTATTTATGTCGTTGTATGAATGATTTTCTCATTGTTAGCAATAATGATACGATGATTGAGTCTATGAAAGATATGTTGTATTCATTTGTAAAGGTGATGCGTCTCTTAAAAAGAGAACTCAAGATTCATTAAAAGTCTGAAGTACCTATTAAAGTCTGAAATACTTATCAGACATTGCTTACAATGGAATGTAAGATGATACACGAGTAATCAAGAAATGAACATTAGAAATTAACAACGTGTGTGACTCAGAGATATAGCTTGAATTGTGTATAAAAATTGTTCTCTCTTTTTAGATCCATAGAGGACTGAGTCCACTGTGTTGGACAAAATTGGGAAAAAGAATGAATTTCCATGCCATTTAGTGGAGGATATCCTAAATTGATCGAAGCATGTGAATATCTATTGGTGTAATATAAGCCATATTGATGATGATGTGTATCGATATAGACACTATACCGTTAGATGACTACTCTTTACGAGAACTATAGATGTTGACTACTTAAAATCAATATGATAAGGGTTGTGATTCTTTGACGAAAATATTAAACCAATTTCTTGGCTAAGAAATTTAATTGATAGTTAGTTAATAATTCATCGAAGGGAACATGAATAAGTCCAAAAATTGGTGGGTTACGTACATGGACACCCAACCTATGTGACTGGAAATCCCAGGATCTAGGTTCATAGGAACAACTGAGCAGCAAAGACTTATCGCGATCATTATGGGAATTTAGGCTCTGTTTGGAAGAGCTTATAAGCTGCCTTGGTTATGATCAAAGCACTTTTTAGTGTTTGGTAATGTGTTAAAAGTAGCTTATTTTGACAGCAGGAGCTATTTTTGGGGGAAAAGCAGAAGTTGGTCTTCCCCCTGCTTTTAAAATAAGACAGCTTTTCTTATAAGCACAACTCTACCAAACAGAGCCTTAATACATTATGTGTTATTTCTATGATGAAGAAACAGTTATGTGAATAGAGGTTAAGTATTAAATTTCTTTTAATGATTTAAGGTATCGAGAATCACCTATGTAAGCGAGAAGTATGGACTCTTCGAAATGGAATTGTTGAGACACAATTCCTTGGAAACCTAATTAATGAACACAATCGAGGAAAGTACAAGAGCTAGGAAATATTTCTATTGGAAGTGCGTTGTCATTCTCAAAAGCGGTAAGGGAAGCTCAAAGAGATTGCTTCTATTTCCTAATTAGTGGGCTAAATGTACTCTCTCAAGGGAAAGTTCAAAAAGTGGCACCTATTTTTCGTATTAGCATCTTTGCCGTTGGAATGAATCTTTCACCCACTCAAAATCCTTTTCTGATATGATTGTTCTGATTTCACATCAATATCTATTCATGTGTGGGATTTTTTGAAAATCATTGTACAAAAGGTTGAATTTTGTACACTTTTGGGGGTCGTATTGAGTGAGACCTAAACTGAGTTAAGATCGGTGAATGTCTATTTTGGATTCTCCTCTGTCAGTAATATAAAGTTGACTGTTTAAACTCTCAAAATAGATCAAGAGTGAATGAGATATTTATGCTCAAAGTGTCACACTTGAAAGAGAAATTTGGGAAGAAATACACTCACCTATGATAAATTTTCTCTGATTTTGGACTGTCCAAAACGTGTATGGACCATGAAAAACTAATTTTACCGTTATGGCTTAACAATTAGACTATGTTTCAACATAGAATATCTAACCAAGTATGTAAAGTAAATAATGCACAAGACACACAACTTGGTTATGCAGTTTGATGAACTCCACCTACGTCTGCGGGGCCTGGCCCAGTTCAAAATAAATCCACTAATCAGAGATATAGAACAAAGTACACCATACAACTATACTTATCTTCTAATTACAATGTGTGGATTTTGCAATCTCCCTTTTCTACCAATCCGCCCTTATCAGACTCCCTCTGACCTCAAAACTCATCGACATTAGATCTCCTCATCCCGAGGAATTAATGCATACATTCTGAACTTTTAACAACAGGTCACGTATGTTGGAACATATAAAATCTGGCTCTTGCAAAACTTCTCGGCAGAATGTAAAATAGGAATGCAGATTTTTTTTCTTAATTAAATTCACACCTCTTGCAGCCGTTAATGTCCTCTATTTATAGTCCATATGCATATTGGAATGCTCCATAATATTCCTATTCCTTATATGCTTCTGAAGCATATCCAAAATTCCATAAATAAAGGGATTTTCCTTATCTCAAATACCCATAATATTCCATAAATCCAATTCCATAATTATAGGGATTTTCCATAAACCATTATGCTTCCATACGGCTGAATTAAATATTGCTTAAACTCCAAGTTTCCATTAAAAAAATTCAACACAATATTCTAATCACCAATTCTGAAATTTCCAGTATGTTCCAACATGGAAATTCTAAAGTCTTGTGCGTATATAATTCCTTCTCCATTTCAAAATCTATTTTTTACCAAATCCCTTGGAGATAGGAATCATCAATATCTCTTCCATATCTCTATCATAGATGAGTATTCCAAATCAATTCCAATTCCATGAATCTAATCCAATAACATAAATATGGGAATTGATATATTCTCCAATAAAAAACATTATGGACAAAATATTACTTCTCGCATTCCTTATTCCACCAAAATTTCTTTCTATGATGTTTCAACATAAGTTATTCCATATTTGCATAATTTACACAAATTGCCAACTTGATAAATCTGGACTTTACAATCTCCCCATTTGGCATTTTGTGGAACCAACCACCTTTTGACATTTCATCATACGAACTTATGCAAATACAAACATTATCTTTGAAAACCATTCGGGATGTTGGAACATAACATCTCCCCTTGAATTCCAAAACTTCCTCAACATCCAGTAATAATAAGCATGTTGAAACATTATCCCAACGGAGCCATTGAAGTTATCCAAGAAATCCAAAGCATAAACATGCCAAATACAATAGACACAGAAACCCAAAAAAATATCCAATAAATACAACTCCCGCTGAAGCAAACATCTGACCTATGTTGGAACATAACTAGAGCAGAACTTTCAACCCTCTTCAGGAGCAGTTGTATGTGCCTTCTCCTTTACTTTGGTTTTTCTCAAGATAGCAATCCAGTAGTTTACAGCAATCTGAAATCAATAACATAGCAGCTCTCAGCTTCACCCGCTTTCTCTAATGTTGGAACATGAGATCCTTTCATTGCTTCAGAGTCAACACCCTCAGTCTGTATCAGTGTTGGAACATGGCTGCTCTCAGTCTCTTCTACCTGCTCTCTTCTACCTGCTCTATAAACTGTTCTTCCTCATGCATTGGAACATGTGAAACTCTTCTACAAAAATCATAATCCTGATCAGTGTTCCCATGCCAGTTTGAAATATAATCAGCCTCAAACATTTCAGGT
>JAULKK010292610.1:0-13202 GCA_032355705.1 Rubia peregrina
AATGCCTTTATTAACCACAAATATATATATATATATATATATATATATATGTATATATATATATATGGTGAGTTCATGTCAGAACACTTATTTAGGTGAGAACACCTCCTTATGTGAGAAGAAATCTAAACCATTCAAATATGTAATCCAACGATCCGTACTGCAACTATTAAAACAAAGTTCACGACATTACTTATGATTGCCCTTCTTCTCCTTCTTGTTCCGTACATTCTTCTCCTTATTTTCTTGTTCCTCGTTGTCGTTGTTATTCTGTACCTTGTTGTCATTATTGTTCACATTACTCGTAATCTCGTACAATCTCATTTCGAATGGTAAGGGTGTTCTCTAATATCGGTCAAACCCCAGACACGTAAAAATCATGCAAGAATGATATATTTATGATGAAACTAAAAGAACTCAAACTTCAAGCTGAGTCTTTAATCTAATTAATATGAAATGGATGAATGATAGTAAAAAAGAGAAAGTGAAAAGTTATTTATGCAACACCACGAACAAATACATACATGAACCTATACCCGATGTTTTAACGTAGCACCAAGTTGTTAACGTAGCACACACATGTTACAAATGAAGCACTTACATGTTACATTTGAAGCACGTACAAGTGATTGTTGAAGCACCTAGGAATTGTACTCTAAGCACCAAGTTGTTTACGTAGCACATTCAAATTATAAAAATAATCACCTACATGTTACATTGGAAGCACTTATAACAATGGTTAAAGCACCTACAAGTTATACTCTAAGCACTGAGATGTTTTCGTAACACAACTAAGTTATAATCGAAACACCTACTAATTACATCTAAAACACTTACAAGAAACGATTGAAACAACTACGAGGTATACTATATGCACCAAGTTATTTTTGTTGCACACGTAAGTTATAAAAGGAGCACATACTAGTTACATTTGAATCACTTACAAGCAATGATTGAAACACCTATAAGTTGTATTTTAAGCACCAAGTTGTTTTCATAACACACAAGTTATAAACAAGCACCTACAACCTACATTTGAAGCACTTACAAGCGTTGATTGAAGCATCTACGAGTTGTACTTTAAGCACCGAGTTATTTTTATAGCACACACTAATTCTAAAAGAAACATCCATTAGTTATAGCTGAAGCACTTACAAGCAACGATTGAAGTACCTACGAGGTATACTATAATCACCAAATTATTTTCGCTGCACACGTAAATTATTAAAGAAGCATATACTAGTTACATTTGAAGCACTTACAAGCGACAATTGAAGTACCTACGAGGTATACTATAGGCACCAAGTTATTTTCGTTGTACACATAAGTTATAAAAGGAGCACATACTAGTTACATTTGAAGCACTTACAAGCAATGATTTAAACACCTATAAGTTGTATTTTAAGCACTAAGTTGTTTTCATAACACACAAGTTATAAACAAGAACCTACAACTTACATTTGAATCACTTACAAGCAACAATTGAAGTACCTACGAGTTGTACTTTAAGCACCAAGTTATTTTTATAACACACACATTTTTTAAAAGAAACATCCACTAGTTATAGCTGAAGCAATTACAAGCAACAATTGAAGTACCTATGAGGTATACTATAAGCACCAAGTTATTTTTGTTGCACACGTAAATTATTAAAGAAGCACATACTAGTTACATTTGAAGCACTTACAAGGAACGATTGAAGTACCTACGAGGTATACTATAGGCACCAAGTTATTTTCATTGCACACATAAGTTATAAAAGAAGCACACATTAGTTAGATTTGAAGCACTTACAAGCAATGATTGAAACACCTATAAGTTGTATTTTAAGCACCAAGTTGTTTTCATAACACCCAAGTTATAAACAAGCACCTACAACCTACATTTGAAACACTTACAAGCGTTGATTGAAGAACCTATGAGTTGTACTTTAAGCACAAAGTTATTTTTATAGCACAAACAAATTCTAAAAGAAACATCCACTAGTTACATCTGAAGCACTTACAAGCAACAATTGAAGTACCTATGATGTATACTATAAGCACTAAGTTATTTTTGTTGCACACGTAAATTATTAAAGAAACACATACTAGTTATATTTGAAGCACTTACAAGCGACGATTGAAGTACCTACGAGTTGTACTCTAAGCACCAAGTTATTTTCATAACACACGTTATAAAATAAGCACCTACAACATACATTTGAAACACTTACAATCGTTGATTGAAGCACCTACAAGTTGTACTCTTAGAACCAACTTATTTTTATACCACCACAAATGTAATTATACAAATGGAGAAAAGAAATTGGTCAAATACATTGGTTTGCTTTAACATTATATAAGTTGCACGAGCTATCGAAGTGATGGAAATCTTTTATACAAACTTTACGAACCTATCAAGTTTTCCATTAATGTTAATAGCAAAAGTTTCTAAAATTGGAGTCATTGCATCGACAACTTTTTTCTCACTAAGCTCAAGGGCTCAAGCAATTATCGATTATCGTCGTCTCATCGTGTGTCAATTCTCCACCTTTACCGGACTATTTTTTAATCATTTTTTTAAACTAAAGGATCTCAATTTTTTACACAAATATATGTAGCATTCTCAGCATAGTATACACAGACCATCTTTTTACTCCCTCTTAATCTAGACTTCCCATGTAATTTGTATACATAAGCATTTACAGATCAATCAAGACACAAGACACAAGACACAAGACCATGTATACAAGAAGAGGAGCAAAAATACAAAGAAGAGTTGATTATCATGACTATTAAGTTCACTATCAGCTTTTTGCTCTCTCTAATATGCTTTACATGTCCATGCCCAGGAATATATTAAGGAAGTTCGTTCTGGCCATTCCTAAGAGGGCAAGCGGGAGTTCAACACCGTTCCCAAACTTGGAAACATCCTTAATTAGCGTGATGGTAATTAGAACATGAGAAATGAATCGTGCTGCGAAAAATGTTAACTAATTCAGGATCCATTCTTTCTTGACAATTTTGCTTCTACCATCACGAAAACCAGCCATCCTGCCCACCTTTCTCACATGCAAGAACACTGAATGCAACTCAAAAATAAGAGTAAGAACAAGATAGTTAATGGTCACCTTCTGGTACAGCGCAAGAGTAAAGCAAATTTGTAAGATAAGATGATGAACTAGGATGAACGGTGTTGTGCCTCTATCACTGTAACATATCCCACTGGTCATAAGCAAAGTAACCAAAAGAAATGCACAAAGCTGCATATGCCCCAGGCCAATGTAATGTCAACCAACTGTGAGTGCTCAAAAATGTCTTCGGTTTTACTTGCAATCCACTGGTTTATCAAAATTGTAACCACCGTTATTAAGGTGATGGAAGAATGGAGCAGAGAAATGCAGGTATTGACAAAGAGTGGATCTCGAGAGAGGTATGTGCGGATGACCCAATTGGATAATTGGAAGAAACAGAAGCCCGCGATGATCAAAAGCAACTGAGTGCATTTGTAGAAGCTTATTTCGAACACTACAAACACATCCTACATCACCAGAGTGGCCATAAAGAAGGACCCTTCTTTGCTTTCTAGATCGATGCTCCCATTTCTTCCCCTACTCCTCACCATCTTCAGTTCCTGTTGTTCATTGGCTCCAGAATTGGAAAACCAGCAACTTGCTGGAGCATTGGACAATTCTACCTGACTAAAATACACATCAAGAAATTACACACTTTGAAGATTACATAACATTTCAATGAAAAAAGCGAAAAGGAAAATACATGTTCAGAGGCCAACAATTAAACTTTTCCAAGGCAAAATTAATGATTTTGAAGACAAAAGTAAGTGGACCTTGCTTATCAGATAAGCGGCTGGAAAGAATATCCAAACAAGGACTCACTAAGCAAATTTGACTAAACAGTAGCAACAAACATCTCATAACTACTGAAACTACATGTGCTTACATTTTGTTGAATCAAATTTGTGAACATAAAATTTGTGAAGCATCAAGAAACCAATCTAGCAACCAGCCTATCCATTGACAACGAATGTCCTATCAGTACATTTGATTAAATGAGTAACATAACCATAAAGATTCACCTTACACCCTACCTTTGTCAAATAAAAACCAGCACCATTGCATTGTTATGGTACAAGAAGTACTCTTTATTCTCATAGCGACAACCCAAAGCACCTTAAACATAATCACTAAACATGATATCTAGCTCAATATCTAGGTCGATTCAAAGTTTTTTTTAGATGCAAACAATGTCAGTTTAATAATAGACGACTAAGACAAAAAATTATCCAATCTATCCTAACATTTATTTGAAATTATGTAATTCAATTAAGTAGATAACTCAAACCAGGTGACTATAATCACACATGATTCGAAATAAGAAAACTACTAAAGTAATAATCAAAACAGAGTATTAAATATAATTCTAACACAAATTTCAATCTCTGCACCTGTATCCCCACCTCTTTCAATTGCCTCTTGAATTGTCGTCTGGTTTCGGTTCATTTCAGAGTCCTTGAGAGTATGAACACTTTTGAGTTGAACTTAAGGAGATTTGGGGGAGGATGTACTTCTAAAAGTCCTTGAAAGCACACCTTCAACAACTTCAGGATTCTAGTCAATTCAAAGTTAATAAAGTAGCAACCAGCTAAAAACCCCAATTACAGTAAAGAAGTAAAAGCATAAATCCTCAAAATCCATATAAAAAGAAAATTTGAAAAGAATTTGCGAAGAAAACCCTAATTGAGGAACACAAATAAAAATCAAACTACAAACCAATGAAATCGACAAAAAACCTTATTGGTATCGTGACGGAGTTTGGCCGGAAAAATTAGATACCTATTTTGACTCCATCGTGAAAAAAGCCATCTCAGGATCTGGGACAGTACGTAGTTCGAATCTATAATAATCAGGAAAGAAGTGCGATGAGGAGATGGGAATACGCCAGACACGAGAATGGTGGCTCTGATTGAATAACTCTTTTACCCAAATCACGACCCGTAAATTTGGCTTATTAATTAGCATTAATATTAAATTTTTCCTCAAATCTCAATCGTCAGTATAGATAATTCAATGGTCAAGATATGTTCTCACATAAGTGAGTGTTATCATCTAAATTAGACGTTCTCACATGATCCCAATTATATATATATATGCGCAATTGTACAAGGTCTTGATCCATTCTCTCATGTAGCACCTCAGCACAGCGGGGGTCTTGTCATTTGGAAGGAGTAGTACAATGTCCTCGAGATGTACTGTATCACAATAAAAGAACAATATTTATATAAATATATATTTAATTAACAACAAATAATATTAATTTAAAATACAATAATAATGTGCATTTAATTAGCTAGCTTTAGGCCTTACCGAAGTGAGGTTTGTCCCCAAGTTCTGTTGCTTCAAAGTGCAGTGAAAATGTAGGTTATCAGCAGCCATTATGTGTTGTTAAAGGTCGAACACAAGAGGCCCTGGGTTGCTCCATTGCAAAGAGAACTGTATGCAAATAAGAAAATATTAATTGTTATAAACTGTGAAGGTAGATTTACAATTAAATAAATAAATATATATAAAATGGCAAAAGACCTGGAAAAAGGGTCGATTGGAGGATCTTTCACTAGCCATTAGTCCTGAATAATATAAGAAAAATGATTAGGGCATTCAAGCCTTGAAACTTGAAGGGTGAGGCACCGGCCATGCATCGCACGTACATGTCGGTCCAAAACAGTGGCATGGTCGACATGTATTGTCGACGTCGCTCAACCGTTGACCAGATCTAACATGTGACTGACAGAAGAATGAGTTCACATTTATAATTTTAAAGCAAGTTTAAACGCATGTATGCGACGTTGGTAATCGTCGATTATACCGATGGTTAAACCGACAAAGGTGAGACGTCTCATTCAAAAGAACATATCACTAAAAATAAGAATGTACAACTTCGCACTTGATTTGCATAGACTGAAGGTAAACCGACAGGCTACCGATATCGCATTTAGTCCTAGAAGCTACGACCACAATCGTCGAAAACCAGAAAAAATCATGCTTGAAAAATAGAAAATTACACAAAAATGTCCAAAAACTTACCAAAACATAGTACCTGGGTTGATATATATATAAGGAAACTTCAGACTAGAACAAATCCATAAGAATTAGAAATCCAAAAACATAACAAGCAACAAATTCACACACCATAGATTGAAAATTTTCAAGGAAAAATTACAAAAATGGAGGTTTTAGAAGAGTTGAAAAACCATACATTTGACAAGAGAAGAGATGAGGGGTGAGGGATTGCAGGAATTCGTGGGAAACTTAAAAGTAAATGCTTGAACTATTTCTGAGGTGGACTCCATATATATAGACGTTTTGGAACAACATCGTTTTAGACCCTGGTGATGTCCGCCTCGGCATGAGCGACATCGCACCTTCATTGGTTTAGTCGACAAGTTACCAAACCATGAACGACGTTGCACATGTATGCGGGCCTAACAATTTCAGCCTGCTAGCATAACAAATGAGCCCGCGTTCGTTTAAACAAATAAAATCCACTTTTGTACGAGTAAATAGTAATTTACAAACTACATATTACGTAATATAAATGTTCATAAACTTTATTAACACTCGGTATGATCAGAATCAATTTTGGCAAAATTGGTCAACTTTTTCTTTTTGCACTCAACTCCCTCCAAGAAAGTGGGAGAAATCAATCAACCAAAGTTTTGGCTGACTACAACAACATATTATATTTTTGGTTAATGCAACAATACAATCATTGATTGCAACAAGTCAATTAACCAAAATTTTGAATAGAAAGATTGTTGTAATTGTATTAAAATCTTGAACATTAAAACCCTCAAAATTTTACATGAAAGAGAAACAATCCGCTCATTTATTTCCTTGGTCCCACTTTTGATGTAAAATGGCAAAAACTACCCTGAGGTAATAATTGCAGTTTTTTTCCTGTACGATTGTCCTCCGTCGAGGGAAATATTCGGTCAACAGTTCGAATATATTTAAAAAGTATGGTAAAATTAAAAATATTTGCATGTTTGAGAATGATCGAAACAATTTTTTCATCACACACAAGTCTTTTTTAGTTTTTTGTATGATCGTAGTTTTGAAACTTAGTTTCATATTGTAGGGTACAAAATTGACACAATCGATATATGTAAATAACATAATTATTAGTGCATAAAATCATAGAACTATAGATTAAAAATTAAATAAACTTAAAATAACATTCAACAAATATTCTTAATTAACTAAATCTTCCAAATTTGAATAATTTTTTTTGTTCCACTTAGGCAATGAAGCAGTAAAACTAAAATGATGACTCAACAATGATGACCCTGAACACTATCAACCCAGAACCATCAAACTGCTTAAAGTAGAGCCTGTCCCCAATTCTGAGTTTGTAGGCATTAAGAAACACACCAAAACCCTTTACGGACATGGTCTTGAGTCTCCTGTTCCCCGAGTAGTTCAAGTGACACTTTGTTCCGTGGCACCTCAAAACAACAAGTGTCTTGTCTCTTGGTGGGAGTGGAACGATTTTCCTTGGGATGTACTAAATTATAAACAGAAAAATATAGTTAGTAATATATGAAAGTAATCTAAAGAAAATATTAAATGAAAACAAAATAAATTTGTAATAGATAGGACTTACCAATTTGGAACTTGAACGAAGTTCGTTTGGCTCAAGGTACAACTGAAATATGGAATAGTATCGCCTAACGAATACTGCGCGCTCCTCCTTCGAATCGCTCATGATCTACATTGGTCAATGATATCATAATTAGTTAAATAAGATTATGAGTAACCAATTAAAAGGAATGTAGAAAACTAAATCAAAAAAAATCTCTCAACTTTATTGGGGAACGACTTGTGGAGCCTTCATTGCCAACCATGATTCCTGTACCTCATATCAGTCGATGAAATATATATCGTAGAAATTGGTTTGCAGATATCGTCAGTTATAACGACAAGACTTGGCCAAAGTGGCAGACAACGTCGATCGATAACAGATTTCCTGAAAGACAGACACAGACATCCAACATCCGTCTTCAATTAATCATTTAAGTCGGCCATGGATCGCACGTAAATATCAGTCTAAAATAGTGGCATGGTCAACATGTTTGAGCGACGTCGCTCATCAGACGTTTAGACCAAACATGGTGAGCAACAGACAAATGAGTTTGCATTTAAAATATTAAAGTAAGCATAAACCCTGGTTATCGACGTCGCGATAACCAGAGTGTGATGTCTCATTCTTGAAAAAAAACATAACTATGAATGAGCAACATCGCACAACGATTGTAAAAACTGAAGGTGGACTGATATGCCACTGACAATACATTTAACCCTAGCAACTACGTCTAAAATTGCAGAAACCCAGAAAAATTCACGCCCAGAAAACACAAATTGTCATACCAACCAACACATTTACACACCTTAGATATAAAAAATCGAAGGAAAAAAAACAAAAACGAAGGATTTGAAAGAATTGAAAAACCATACCTTTGAGATGAGAAGGTGGGGGGGATTGTTGGAATTCGAGGGAAAGTTAAATTTTTGAACTGATTTTTGAGGTAGGCTCCATACATATAGTCGTTTTGAACCCTTATGAATTTTGCATCGATATGTAAAACATCGTATGCTATTTGGCCTAGCTGATATATGATCGAACTATGACCGACATTGGCTAACCTGAATGTGGGTCTAACAATTTCAGCCGACTAGCATAACAAATGGCTCCGTGTTTGACCAAAACAAATATAATCGACTTTTATAATAGTTAATAGTATTTTAGAAACTACGAACTGAAATTTATAAATGTCCATGAACGTTATTAATGTCCGTTTCGATTGGAATCAATTTTGACACCACCGTTGAACTTTTTAGTTTTTGCACTTTGGTCCCTCCAAAAAAGTGAGAGAAGTTGAAATGTAGAATTAGAGATACCCTTACCTAATTCACATTTTCACGACCATGTTATTCCAATTTGGGCATCAACAGGTTAATGGATGGGCTCAAAATCTCACAAACAGTATTTGACAACATTTTTTGAAAATTACAATATGGCCTAACCTTCCTTAAATGCTCCGTACGCTTTAGAACTGTGCACCCAAACATAATATGTTTCATATAGAGATTATGCATACTGTATAAGAGGGTCACGAACCGAGGTAATTGTCCCTCATTTTTATCAGTATTCCATTAATACCCTTACGATGAGCGTTATGAGAACGATAATTTCCACCACATAGAATCACACAAAATTACATATCCTTGGTTTTTATGAAATAAAAAAAATATAAAATTCCGTCCATTAAATTTTAAAAAGCGTAGTACGTGGTCTAGAGTAAATGGAAGATGATTGCTTATAAGTATAAAACGGTTAATTAGAAGGACTTGTGAAAGTCTCCGTGGGATCAGGCTAGTTTCTTTATGAATATTGGTTAGAGAAAAGTGCTTATATAACCCTACCTAGTCCACATAAGTGCCAATATAACCTTTTGATAGTTGAAAGTGGTAATATAACCCTAAATAGTTTATGTAAGTGCAATTCTACCCGTTTTAGCAGTCAGAGGCCAGATTTAATTGAAAAGATAATTTTACCCCTCCTAAAAAAATTTAAGAAAGAAAAAGAAAATACACTTATACCCTCCAAAAGCCTAACTTCTCGCTCTTTTCTTTCTGCTCCACCTTTGCGGCACCATTCCGCTTTTCTTTCTACTCCGGCGACACAAGTTAGCATTGCCACTGCATCCAACTGCCTCTCTGGCTGCGTTCGCCTGAGTACGGAGAGAGCATTATCGACCGCCGACGCGAGCACTTCGGTCGCACATGTTGGCATCGCCGCCGTGTCCAACAGCCTCTCCGCCGACATCCATTTGAGTATGGAGGGAGCACTTGGAGCAGAGATTACAACTCGACTGGGGGTGATTGGAGCGAGTGAGGATGGTGGCGGGGCTGGCTGGAGGGGTTGGGGGTGGTGGGGAAACAAACGATGCTATGGTTTGGATTGGGAACGATTGGCGCTAGGGTTTAGATCAGGAAGGTGGTGGTGGTGGGCTGACCCGGTGGGGGGGGGGGAGGTTGCGGTGGGGCTGGGTGCTTGGTGGCAGCAGCGGACCGGGGGTGGCTGGAGGGTGGAACAGGCAGTAATGGTGGCTGGCTGGAGATGGTGGTGGTTGTGGTGGTGGCCTGACGGTGGGGGTGGTGGTAGGCTCTGAACGGACAAAGAGCATTTTAGTCATTTTATATGTGGTCAACGTTGATCAATGCCGGAAATGATGTCTTAAATTTATATTGTCACTTACATCAACTAGTTAGGGTTATTTTTGCACTAAAAATTATCCGAGGGATATATCGGCACTAAAAATTATCCGAGGGATATATCGGCACTTACTCAAGTAGGTAGGGTTATATTGAAGATGCCAAAGTTGCTTTCCAGGACGATCGGAATCGATTTTGGCACAACCGGTGAACTTTTTAGTTTTTGCTCTTAGGTCCCTCTAATAAAGTGGGAGAACTTGAAATGCAATATTGGAGATACTCTTTTGTAATTAACATTGTCACGACTTTATTGTTCTGATTTGGCCATCAACGGGTGAATGGAAGGGCCCAAAATTTTCACAGGGAGTATTTTACGATACTTTTTGAAATAGGAACCGACCCGCAACCAACGTTGGTAAACTTAAAAATTCTAGCGGGAACAAAAAATTGAGCTGAAAACTTTAGCTAAAATTTCCCGGCTTTTGCGATATATGTGACGTTAGTCTCTGTCAATCGGCTCTTGCGATATGTTATCGACCAAAGATCGACATCACACAAGTCTAGGAAATGCTTGAAATAACTATGGATATCTGGCGTTGATCCGTACATCGGCTGGTGCGACATCAATGTTGCATGTATGCGACGCCGCACTAAAGTAGATCAATTACGTTTTTCGATTGAGATTACTGTCGTTTACGTATGACTATATAATGTGTATTTCATTGACTATATTATTTGTATTTCATTTATGGATTGCCCATTTCTAACATAATTGTTTTCCCGTGGATTGGTTGTAATAAGACAAAAATAGTTATCGATGGACTTTTTGCATGTAGATGGATGGACTTTTCATTTCACTAGCCGCCCTGACAGTGTTAATGCCGTACAACGTTAACAATGGAAGTTCAATACAATTTTCAATTTCATATCAACCTTATGTATTTTAACAGTTTGTAACATATACTTGTAATATATGTGATAGTTCTGTGGCTTTTAACATGTGATTCCTTTCCACTTTAAATTTACAACAATTGATTGTTGTATGACGTTAACCATTTCATGAGTTATAAAATATTAAATAACATGTAATGGCTAGCGATGAACGATTTTTTGTGTCATCAAATATAAAATATTATAGTATTGTACGAGAATCGATGTTTCCACGATTAAACTATGACGTCGCACACACCGGTACAACGACGATACCTTACCGACATCGCATAAACCGGCATCGGTACTTTTGTGTGACATTGACCTATCAAAACCACATCGTATTGGTCATCGTTCCACGTCAGCATATACACGACATAACTTCCGTATAGCGCGCGATGTCGATTACAAACGTCTGCGATGTCGTTCTTATTAAAATCGACATTGGCTTACTTAAAGTCGCATCATTTCCTCCCCCATCATCTGCCTTCTTGGTCTGACCGACGTTGGTCACAATAAATGCTGATGTCATCCTGATTGAAGTTGTAGAAATGGTCTCCCATTGTCTTCCTTCTTTCTTGGATCGACGTCGGTCCAAATTGAGGTAAAATATGTATTGGGAGACTAAAAACCAAGGTAAAAATCCCCGTAGAACCTAGGTAAAAGGTACTAGAATATTAAATGAATTAGACTCAGGTAAAGAAAGGAATACTCTTTCTGATTGGTTTTGTATATATCCTTTTCCATATCTGATTCTACCTTGTATACCCTTTGTACTCACTATATATATATGAATACACACAGCCACATTTATTTGTGGGTTTTACGTTCTACCATGGTATCAGTCAGGTCTCTCTAAATATTCTCTGGCTTTTCCCAAAAATCTCCAAAATCTTTCTTGCATTTTTTGATCTAAGGCCGCCGCCCACCCACCTCTTTTTTCCGATCACCGCCGCCGCTTATCGGTTTCCGATGATCACCGATCGGAGAGCCGCCGCCGCATGGGAAAGTGGAGGCTAGAGGAGAGCCTGTCCCATTGACCGGTACACTGGTTTTTGATAATGTGAAGAACTTGCCCATTGACTTCAGGAAGAAAAAAAAGAAAAGCAGCTGTTGATGGTAGTTGGAAGAAATGCTCAATTTTTAAAATCTACCTTATTCGAAGGATTTGGATGTTAAACATTGTTTGGATGTCGTGCACATTGAGAAGAAAATATGTGATTCCTTTGTTGGGACGTTGTTAAATACCCCTGGGAAAACAAATGATGGGTTGAAAGCAAGACTTGATTTGGTTGAGATGGGAATTCGGAAGAATCTGGGTCCCGTCACATCTGGAGAAGACTGTTATTTGCCCCCAGCATTCTACTCTATGTTGCAGTCGGAGAAGAAATATTTTTGTGATACATTGAGTAGTGTGAAGGTTCCAGGTGTGTACTCGTCCACCATTAGCACTTGTGTGTCAGTGGAAGAGTTGAAGCTGGTTGGGTTGAAGTCACACGATTGTCATATCCTCATGTAGGAATTGAATGCCTTTGCGATTCGAGCTTCATTGCCATCACATGTTAGCCTGTGCATTACAAAGCTATGTTGTTTTCCAAGTCAATTTGTAGCAAGAGTATTAGTATTTCGCAGTTGGATAAGTTGCAAGCAATGATTGTTGACGTTCTATACCGGATGGAAATGTACTTTCCGCCCTCATTTTTTTGACATTATAGCACACCAGTGTGTCCGTTTGGTTCGGGAGATAAAGCAATGTGGTCCTATTTTTTTAAAAAAAATGGATGCACCCCTTTGAGAGATACGTGAAAATATTTAAGCATTTTGTGAAAAATTGGTACATGCCATATGTAGTATTGTGCAGCGGAACGTGACAGAAGAGGCCATTGAGTTTTGCACTAAGTATATGAAGGAAGTTTAATTTGTTGGTGTTCCAGTTGCTAGACATGATGGGAGGTTGGAAGGTGTGGGGGTGAGACAGAGTAAACTTTTCAGTCCTTCT
>JAULKK010292620.1:0-13202 GCA_032355705.1 Rubia peregrina
ACCTAGCGATGTTCGGCTCTTTGACGATTGTTGTAGCTCACCATATGTATTCTATGCCTCATTATCCATATCTAGCTACTATTGGGATCTATGGATTGATCACAAGTCGAAATATGGTTAGAGCTCTTATGTGTCTTGAACTTATATTAAATGCAGTTAATATAAATTTTGTAACCTTTTTTAATTTTTTTGATAATCGTCAATTAAAAGGGGACATTTTTACAATTTTTGTTATAGCTATTGCAGTCGCTTACAGGGATGGTAGAATGATAGTCGATGGCTCTATCCATGTGATCGAGCATCGGCTCTTAGCTGGGTAGGAGTTCCCTGACCACTTTGAGCTGGAGCACACCCGACGAAATGCCCACAAAAAAAGAATCGAACCTTCAAGTATTCAAAATTACTTCAGAATCAAAAAAGAAATCTTTATTGTATCTACCTCCTATTTTTTATGAAGAGGATAAATCTTTTTCTCGAAGGATCAGAAAAAAATGGGAACTGGCAAGATGGTAATGAAGTAAAGAAAAATAACAAAGAATATAACAAAGATAGATTTTTAGTGTAAGCAAGAGACAATATGTTTTTATATTTTTGCCCATTCTTTGCTTAATTCAGCAATCCCAAAGTTTATTTTTGATCCAATCAAATAAATAACTTCCCATTTAGAGTCCGGGGGTGGTTAAGTATTGAAAGAATGCGGTTAGTTTACATAACTTCGGTACATTCCATTTTGTTTTCCATCCCAGTCTTTTGCAACACTTCAAGTTTACTTCTTTAGGTACCAAAAGTTCATCACGGAAGAGGGGACTCACTAAGCCGGGGATCACTAACTAATACTAATGTAATAGAATAGAAAATGCTGTCTTTTCTGTATACTTTTCCTATATTTCTTGGTATTAATAGGACTCCTTACAAGCGTTGTTTCTATCTACTATTATTTAAAAGTACTCAAGTTATTAATGACTGGACGAAACCAAGAAATAACCCCTCAAGTGTGAAATTATAGAAGATCTCCTCCAAAAAAACCACTGGATTGGCTGTAAATGAGGGGAAATCTCATACTTTCTTCTCCAAGATGAAGGAGGTAGACAAAGACCTGTAACTGGATGTCCTGCGGATTGCAAGGGGTGAGTTCCCTTTGCTTTATCTGGGCCTGCTACTGAGCTCAATCCAATGGAAGGCAGCAACTTGCAGCATTCTGTTGGAAAAGATCACTAGGAGACTTAAAAATAGGATTCCAGAAATTTATCTTATGCTGGTAGAGTACAACTGGTTAACACAGTCATCTTAAGCATCACAGGCTATTGGACTAGTGTTTTCAAAGTACCTAAAAGTATTCACAGAGAAATAGTTGAGCTATGCAGGAATTTTATATAGGGGAGAGAGCAGTGAGAAGGAGGCTTTACTGCAGTAGCATGGGATACAATGGGCAAATCAAAGACAGTTAGAGGGTGGGATTGAGGGATCCATCCATATGGAACAAAGCATCTTCGTGTAGACTGATCTAGGATGTCTGCTTCAGGAAGGACAAACTCTGGGTGCAATGAGTTTATGCCTACTACATCAAGGGAAAGTCCTTCAAAGATTATAGGAGTTCAGAATCGCATAGCTGGGGGTGGAAAATAATTATAAAGCTCAAACTGCAAATAGCTAGTCATCTTGATGAATTTGTGAAAGGAAATGGAGGATTAAGCATCAGAAGAACCTACAACTTTCAGAAAGGTGGAACATAGAAGCACTACATGGCAAGACTGCTATGGCATCCCCAGATACAACCTAGACATAGGTACTTTCCATGGATGCTATTCAAAGGCAGGTTAGCCCATGTGGATAGGCTGGTCAAGTTCAAAGTCATACCAAGAGGAGCTTTATGTGGTTTCTGTCACCTAGAGGAGGAGAATGTTGTCCATCTATTTATCAAATTCCCTTTCATAACTTCCTTGATAAAATAGCTGGAGTTGGAGGTAGCTAGTAACCTGAGGGAACTCAAAAGGAAGCTTAACCAGCTTATGCTAAGGAGGAAATAGAGCAAACTGCAGACCTATTCCACTGTCTTCTACCAGAAGTGGATTAAGAGAAATCATACAATACTTCAAGGTAAGAAACAAGAGATGGAACTACTACTTCAAAGAACCAAAGCTGAATGTCATTGGAAGGAAATATGTAACTGATTATAAATTTTTGGTTTAGCAATTTCTCAATGTAAAAAGGCAATGAGTGATGGGCTAAACTAAGTCTTAGTTGATATTTTTATTAATAAATCTCATTTCTGATTAAAAAAGTCACTCATTCATACAATATATTGCAGTCTAATAGGAATTTAGAGATCCTCCATAGTTCTTTGATAAATAGATTCTTAACAAATGCACCGTCCTTTCGCATACCAACCCTTGTTCAAGGTTGTATTTGAAAATGTCTACGTAGGACCATATCTACCCTTCGTTGTGCATATTCCTCGGTGAAGTTAGAAAATCCTTAGTCAAATTCGGGATTTTGTTTGTTAAACCATTTGGAAGGGGTCTTTTTTGGCCTTATGATTCTTTAATCCTACATTGGTTTGACGAATAAGTCGCTCATTGATAGGTTATGTTGAAGTTTAATTGTGTTTTAGAGATTTTCCATTAGTCCGTTAATAAATAGGTTCTAAACAAATGCGTCCTACTCTGCACACCAACCCTTGTTAATGGTTAGTTCAAGATATTGCAAATATTCATTGTGGTTTGATTTCCTTGTTTCGTATTTCTTAAGTACGAGTGTTTTTTCATCAAGTATGTGGTTGTTACATGATAGAAATGAACCCCGGCATTCATCCTTTCCCAAGTAGCAATCTATCTCTTCTAACATATGCTCTTGATTCTTTGAACTAGAGTTACTTTGGATTTTTGATTGATTGTGGCTGGTTTGAGGCAGCCATTATTCCTTCATTAGGATAAAAAGTTGGATTTGAATACGTTTGGGAAGGACCACAGCGGGCCATCATTGTTCCTCTTTTTTGGCATAGTTAGAAGATCCCAGTTAAATCCGGGCCTTTGATTGTTAAAGCTGTAAGATGTGGTCTTTTTGGCCTGATATTCCTTCAACCAACCTCGGTTTAACAAATAAGTCATTCATTCTAGCATGCTAGATCAACAGTTTAAAACCAAACAAATAGGCTTCCATCAGAGATGCCAGAAGGTATGGGTGCATAGTCTATTATTTGCTGATGATCTTCTCATTTTTGCTGCTGCTGAAAAGAAATCTCTCAATGGAGTGAAGAAAACCTTGTATGACTTCAAGAGGATCACATGTTTGGCTGTCAATAAAGAGGATCACACTGTGTTGCTAAGCATCACTGGTTATTGGACTAGTGTGTTCAAACTACCTGAAAGTGTTCACAAGGAGATTGTGGAACTTTGCAGGAATTTCATCTGGGGGAGACAACAAGGGGAAAGAGGCTTCAATGCTGTAGCATGGGACACAATGTGCAGATCAAAGGAGGTTGGAGGATGGGGTCTGAGAGATCCATCTCTCTGGAATAAGGCTTCTTTATGTAGAATAATCTGGGATGTTTCCTCCAAGGAAGATATCCTCTGGGTCCAGTGGGTACATGCATACTACATCAAAGGAAAGTCCTTCAGCAGTTACAGGGAATCTGAATCACACAGTTGGGGCTGGAAGACAATCATAAGACTGAAAAACTTGATGGCAGGGTAACTGGAGAAATGTGTAAAAGGCAAGGGAGGATTTAGCATCAGAAGAGCCAATAAAATTCTGAAAGGTGGAACACAGTTAGACCATATGGCAAGACTTCTGTGGCATTCCTAGGTGCAACCTAGACATAGGTACTTCATGTGGATGTTATTCAAGAGCAGACTTGCCATTGTGGACAGGCTGGTCAGATTCAAGATCATTCCTGGAGGAGACTTATGTTGCTTCTGCCAAACAGAAAAGGAAAGTGCTGAACACTTGTTCTTTAAATGCCCCTTCACTACTGACATCTTTCAGCAAATGCAGCTGGGGAAAACCTACAATCTGAGAAACTTGAAGAGGAAACTCTATCAGCTTATGAGAAGGAAGAAATGGAGAAAGCTGCAAATACTATCCACATCTCTTTACCAGCTATGGATTGAAAGAAACCAAAGACTGTTGCAAGGGAAATACTAAGAAAATGAGGTTCTACTTCAGAGGATCATGGCTGAATGTGACTGGAAGACAAGTATGCAAAAGTAGAAAGTTGATGTAAAATTTTATTTTATTTTTTGGTTTAGAATGATAGGATAATCTAGTTGTTTCTAGAATAAATTTAGGAAGTCCAATTATTTTTTGGTTTCGGAAAAGTTTTATTACGATTGCAACTTATAATATGATTCATGTTTTCCATTCTTGTTATGGTTTTCCTTGTCTATAAATAAAGGTAACGAAAAGGACGTATCATTGCGTCACAAAATCATTCTTGTTTTCTTTGTTTTGTACTCCTAAGGATTGTGTTCGTTGGCTGAATCTCTAACAAATTTTGTATTTGGAACGCTATTTTTCATTTGTTGCGTTTATTTATCCTTGTGTTTTGAATTAGCGTAGGAAGAAAGTTGGTTAGAATCATCATGTATAGGTGATTCTTATGCTTTTGTTAGCACTATGTCCAAAGATGGAAATCCAGTTGTCTCATTTTTGTGGAATGTTTGAATTTTCGAGTTGTCAAGTGACTTCGAAAGCGCTTCAAATTCGTTTGGTGATTGCTCAAGCGTGCATTCTAGAGTTGAGATAGAGTACTGGTATACACTTCCCTCAACCAAATAAAGTATTCAACCAAAACCAAAAAATTGTAAAAGAGGTATAGAATAGCAATTACAAATAAGACTTTATTCGATAAAAGGTGCACCTCACCCGAAGAGGAAAGACAATCAAAACCCAGGAACATCCTAAAGAGACCATGATTCAAAAACAAGAAACTGACAATGTGGGCAAGTATCACACAATCCTTGTATTATAAATGAAGAAAATGAATGGTGAAAGAGGTAACAACAAATTTGGAAACACTGAGACAATACAGAAATGACTGGAGCATCAGAGCTTAATCACGGGTAATCCTCGGTATCTCCTTTAAAGGTGGTTGGGACAACCAAGTTGATCCGTGCTGATTCTGGAGAATATGTTGACCCGAAAAGAATTCCCGCATTTGTGTTGCCGTTGGTGGGGAATATTTTTTTATGCGGGTTTTCATAACTCCCGGGAAAGGCCAGAATATGACCCAACACAATAGCTCGACATAAGAGTCGACCTGGAAATGCTAATACGGAATAGAGAAACATAAGCATCAAAGGAAGATAATAGAAACAACTAACAAAAGTTACTCACACACGAAATATCACCCTCCCACCCCCAGCAAAAGGTATGCCACGACATACCAAATAGCTCGTGTACGCATAAAGCCCAAACTTCATTTGGAGAATGATGATTTGCATGTTTCCCTTTCCCATCACCACCATATGCGTAGCTACAAATATTTCCCAGTCATCAAAATTAAGAGACACAAAAAAATTCCCATATCAAGCAATCGATAATATAACAATTAGAATAAAATATGAATGAATAACAACCTCGATTCCGCTGAAAGAATTGATCTTTATCATAAAATACCAAATGTATATACAGAAACTAAGGTTTAAAATATACATTTGTCTATTATCTATAAGGATTCATTATAGAGGATTATAGCAAGCCAAGTAGTAAAGCCTACAACATAGGTTAAATAAGTTTACTAAGGTCATAGCCATAAGCTATCTCACCTATGATGGCAGTACAACGGGGAAATGTCGATACAGTCTCATCGCCAACCTTTTCCACAGTACACCATCACGTAGCCAAAGTTCCCCCTCATAAAGGGACACCCCAACCTCAAAGTGCCCTCGGCATTCACGACCAACATGTCACCAGCGTCAGGTGCCCATAGGTCGGTAAAAAATGTTTAGCGGGAAAACAAAAATTATTGGCGTCCAAATTTTACAAAAATTCCCCAAATTATTCGGAGGCTTTGTTAAACAAAAAATGCCTGCACCTCCTATATCCTCCAACTCTCCAAGCAAAACTCAGTCCCTCAACTTTCAATTAACACAATTTTTGTTGGTAGACTGCAACATCTCAAAGAAGTACATCAGTAGTAACTTTAGCTTTAAGGAATGATTAATCTTGTATGAGTATGGTTGTTGTATATTTCACATTCGTACTGCCTATTCTTTCTAAAATAATATATGTTTTGTGTGAAATTGTAATGACCATTTAGTGGGAATTATCAATAGACTTTAAATGTATAGATGATGAGATGTCAAATGCATGTATTTATTAAGGCATTTAACATCTCTTTTGTTATATTTTTGTGGGTATATTGCTAGGTTAGGATAGGTTTACATCATAAGCGATTAAGCTGACCAGTTTTTTTAAAATTTCTTATCTAAATTTCTTATTTTGTAGCCTAATATGAGCCTAATGGAATGTTGTCCTTACAATCATCTAGATCTTGTTTTGTGAGCTTATTCGTAGCTTGCTGGTAAGAACTTCAGAGTAGATGAATGAAGACCAATTGTGAAATTGGTAGAAGACTGAAGGTCATGAGTTAAGACGTGGTAGAAGAGAAGAAATAAGCCAAGTCCGGAAGTGTAGAAGAAAGTAAACAAGTATTGTAAAATGGTATGGCCCGTACGATCAGTCCCTGCCAAGAAAAAGCTCTTAGGTGAGAAGGTGTGTAAATCTGCAAGGCCTCGTACAAAAAAAACTTAATAAGACAAGACATGGCCGATGGGATGCACAAATTTGCACATTATGTGGACTCAGAAGCCCAGGAATACAGGTCCTAGGCGATGGTCCATGCAAAACTGCATGGCTTGTCCGTTCAGCTTCAGAGGCACTGGTTGTGGTGGCCTTGCCATGCAATACTACACAGCATATGCCACGCTTGCACTAGGGTGTACAACTTGGTCTTTTCAAGGCCCATTTATCTTCCAGGGTATAGCCACTTCTCATCATAGAATTTGCGAGGAAATGGACGGTCAACCTGTATGATTTCCTTCTCTTGGATTAGCTTACCGATCAAATAATCATAAAGAGCTCCTTCTCCATTGTCCCGATGACTTTGTTCATTTAGGAGAATATAGTGAACCCTAGATTGAAAGGTTTCTTTTTCCATTATATAATATAAAGTCATGAGGCTTCCAATTGTTGGTTCACAAGCATGCCCTCTATTAGGAAGCCAATTCATACACACTTACTAAAAAACTAACCTTTGCTCTACGCTCAATGCCGACAAGTCAAATCTGTCTACTTGGATAGGCCCATCTCAATCTAAAATACTTACTCCCCATCTCTACCCAAAAAAAGACTGACATTCAATCTTTCTAGGCCATGATTTTTTGTGATATACCCATAAAGGCCATTGGGGATGCTCGGATGAAACAAATTGACTCGGTATAAGGGCATCTTTAAACAGAATCTAATGTGAATTAACTTACAATCACTAACAGGGATTGTTATTCCATTAATTGTGGTTACGTTAGATTTATCATCCTACTTCCCCAAATAAGAATATAATTGAACTTCATCGAAATGAGTTGGATAATCCAGTGTTACCAGGTTGTGTAAATAGCAAGGGTGGAAATGGTCTAATAGGTAATAAAAATTTACATTAGAGATAGAGTCGTATTTTAATAACTTTGTAGCCGTGCATTTACGATCTAGTCAGCCACTGTAGTACTTCGATGCCTCTGCATTGAAGTATTAGAGGCTTGTATCAGGCCTTTTGTGGGCGCTCCTGATCACGCAGTGTTCTGGTTTTCTGATATCGGATATATTTAATACCTTTATATTTAATCCACCACTAGTTCCAATGGCCAATTGATTTGTGCCATGGAAGGAGCCTTTGATGTCAAACCCCTGACAGATACATGTAGGCCTCGTTAGATAACCCACGGGTCTGAGAAAAAAAAAATTACAAGAATTGGTTGAATTTCTCCATTACTAACTTCTAACTACTAAATAGTATATAAGAATAAGCCAGGGTGTCATCCATAGAGACTTTGGAGATTATGAGATAGTTTCACAAAGTTCAAACACAAACGATACCAAGAGTGTGTATGTCGGGGGTAGAGAAAATTGGGGGGGGGGGTTGTTTGAAAGAGCTAACCTAATAAACTATGAGTATAAGCTACAAATACAAGATAATGATAATCTAAATGGGCCTTGAGGTCATTTAAATAACATGATTAACTATAAGACTTGATCCTAGACTCTTATTTACGTATAAGAAATTTAGTTTTATTTAATGACACATAACATGTTGTAGAAACATTGATTCCCAGAGAAATTCCTTGGCCCGTCACACCTGTTGGTTTTTCCCCACCTCAAAATCTTCTCAAAATCTCACCTACTCTATGTATTGCTAGAGGTGTGCTTTCACTACCACCTCTAGCCCTCACTTCTGGGGTTAATAATCCGGTAAGTGCACAAAGTAAATTAAACCCGTGAGTAGCATGTGTCACCGAGACCTCAATCCTGAATGCCCATACTAAGCCTATATGGTGCCACTTATGAAATTAGTACCTCAAGATAACTCTAGGGGCATTCTGTCCCTAGTTGCAACAAACTCTGGATATGACCTTTAGGCATTATCTAACTACCCAAATTGAGTAAATAACATCACCAGTCCCATTTTTCAGATGACCCCACTTATCATCTGCAAAATAACCTAACACAAGATTACTTGTAATCTAATCCAAGGCACAAGTGTCTTCAACGACCTCACAGTTACATCCCCCGACTAAATGTACATAGAAACATAATAATCCCCAGTTTATTCTCAAGCCTAACATTATATCATGCAAGGAATTAAAATAAGTGTACATCATAGTCTCATTATTAACACATTCACAGAAAGAATCATGAAAACAAATCAAGCATGATAATAATGGGATAAAATAGACATGAATCTAAGAGCCTCCCAAATCAAGAGTTAATACATGCTTACAAATTCTCTATGGTCATAAATTAAGCTACAAGAATCAAACCTATGGAATTAATGGGCTGAAATGTAATGGATTAAGTGATATGAATTAAAAGAAAGAGAAAATGAAAAAAAAAGTGTTTATTAAAATCCGCTTCTCTCTTTTCACTAATATAAACCACCATGCACAAATCTAAAATATTTAATGAACACTCATCATAGATCTACAAACATACATAGAAAAGATGTAAAATCTAAGAAGAGATGCAAAAACTAAGAAGAGATGAAGAAAACCTTGGGTTATGGAGGCCCCAGTTGGGCTCAAGGTGAAAGGGAAGGGGGTGATTTTTAAAGGTTGAAGAGAGAAAAGGGGAGAAAAGAAAAAAAGAAACGAGCGTTTTAATGGTGCAGGGTACGAACTGAGTAATTTTTGCATGGTCCTTGCCATTTAAACGTGCAGTTTTCTAGTTAATAGTAAACATATTGTAAACAATTGCACGGTCCATTCTTTTGAACGTCACAGTTATATGCTCGAGGAACAGACTGTGTGTTTTTGCATGGACTTTTCTTCAGTGTCAACCCTAACTTTTTTCATTGCTACGCATGAACCGTTGATCTATTTTTTTGGAGTTATTGTAGTATATTTTATAGTATTCGTGAATAAAATACAAAGATGCTATCCAGAGATACCGATTCATCTTGGATCATCCCAAAAACTTTGTATAAAAGCTCAAAATCAAATTTCAACCGCTACTTTTCTTTCCATCTTCACTCTATCTTCTACCACTTTGTGACTGGCTTTCCTTCTTCTCTCATTCTTGAAAATTGTCATCTTCTATCTTCTACCATCCTTGCGAATAACCTTCTCCATGATGGTCTCTATATAAGCTCACAAAAAAAGTAGAAATAGACAAAATCATAGATGTAAGCATGTTAGACACTAAATTCTTACGAAATAAAAAAATTCTGAAAAATACCCACAAAAGGTGATTCAAACTGATGAGACGTCAAATGCATATATTTTTTTGAAGCATTTAACATCTCTGTTGTTATATTTTTGTTGGAAGATTTCTATATTTAGGTAGATTTACATCATAAGGGGTTTAGATGATTGTTTTCGGTTTTCATGTCTAAAACTTTCATTTTGTACCCTATTTTCAGTCTAATGGATTTTTGGTCCTCACGAGCATCTAGATTCCTTTTTGTGGATTAATTTTTAGATTGCTTATAAGCACTTTGGAGTGTTTAAGTGAAAGTCATTCGCAAGGAATGTAGAATATTAAAGGCCACGAGTAAAAATGTGGTAGAAGATTGAAGGGTCGAAGAAGGAAGACATAGAAGAGGAATGTGACCAAAATGTTTGGAGCAAGTTCTTAGAATGATACGAGAATAATTATCTTCCAAGAGTGATACCATTGGATTCCTCCTCTCAAGCACTATAAAATAGATGACAAGAAGACCAAAATTGGAATAGTGGTTCACCCGTAACGGCCCGCTCACTAAAGCACGTGGCCGGGCGCCCAAAACTTAAGGGGGAAACACCCCTCAGCTCCATTTCGAGTGGCTAGCCCATTCTTGTGCACGGTCGGGCACTGGGGAGGTTTCGTGCATGCCAACTGGGCGTTTCATCCCGATGCGCACCCTGCGCACCTTTGCTACACTTTTGACTTTTCTTGACCAAATTAAGCTAGAAATAGCCTCCCTTCTTCCCCATTTGTCTAAACCTTATCAATAGCTCTAGGGTTTCAAAGGTAACCCTAGTTTTCTAATTTAACTATCTCTACCTGTAAACCTACAGACTAAATCGCCTACTTACTAGTGCATAGTCGATCGTAACGTTGACTCGGCAACCCACGTACACACCCACAAGGTTCCAGACTATTTTTACCCTAAGCACATCCAGGGTTCCTTCCCCAGGGGGTGTCAATAATTGCATCAACATGAAAGTAGACTACGCCGTGAGCTAACTTAGTGTGACAATCATCGAATTAACAAGAACATGAAGAACAACTTAGTTAATACATGAATAATCTCACAAAACGAACATTAATACATGAATAAAAATATAATTCCCAAGTTAATTAACTACTTCCTACAAATATATCCATGGAAAATACTGAGTTAAATGCCATAAATCTAGGAAAATAAGATAAAGAAAAGAGAAAGAAAAGAGTAGAAATGAGAAGGAAAAGAGAAGAAGAACTCTAGATAGAGAGAGAACTCTCTTCTTCCTTCCTACATACTAGTAAAATAAAAACTACATTATGAGTTGGAATCCTCCTAAAACCCGTTTCTAGATTTCCTCCAAAAAACATATGGTTCCTACAAAAAGAACACGCACACCAAGTGTAATAGTGTTCTAATACCAAAAACTATGAACTAGAAAAAACACACCAAAAACACTAAGTATCCACGACACAATGCAATGCGACAACTTATCCTCCCCAGCACTTGCAACACACACATTCCTCAAATAAGAAACATGATATGAAAAGAAGGGGACGTAAACAAAATTATAGGCAATCACAATTTCTCAACGCATTGTTCCCACCTCAACATCTTCAAATCTACCTCAACATTCAACTCAAACAATCCACTACAAATCCACACTAAATAAGTATCAATCAACATCCACACAAAGAAACAACTAGTGTGCAGTCCTAGATTGTGTATTTGGTGGTGTTTTAGGTGATGGAGTGTAGTGGTGTCTAACTGTTTTGGGGTAAGAATTGGAGGAAAATGTGAGAAATAATTTTTTTAAAGAAAAACAAACTAATCTAATTTTTTAAAGCTCGGGTTGCCTCCCAAGAAACTTCGTATATTTAAGGTCGTCGGCATGTTATCCATATGGTGCGGGTTTGTACCTCATCACCATAGGTAACCAAAAATGGAGAGGTGACACTATCACATGAAACCCCATCTAGCACCGGTTTTTCAGAAGGCTAGCACCAGTGTTTTGGCGTCTCAAAAAGCGGTGCCCAAGTAAGGGGTGAAACGGTTTCACCGGTTTTTTTTAAAACTAGTGTTAATTAGCATCATATTTTTCCCGTAAGCACTGGTTTTTGGAACCAGTGTTAATTTATCACCGGATTTCAAAAAAAATTGGTGTTAATGTAGACCGGTTCTTAAAAATCAGTGTTAATTCAGCACCGGTTAATTCTTAGCACCGATTCTCAAAACTGGTGCCAAAACTTTTAATGGATTCAAAAAAATGCCCTTCCTCTGTAAGCAGCCGCGTGCAGCTGCGTTTAGAGGAAGAGAAAAAGACCCAAAATTAATAATTTAGTAGGGAGTTAATTTAACAATAATATTAACTTCATAAAATTTAAAATATAAAAATAAAACCAAAAATGTATGATACAAAATTGATAATCTATGGGAATTTCCCAAAACATAAGCTTGAAGAGCCGCGACACTTGTTTGATACACAGTTTACACAAGAAAAGCCATCTTATGCTCAAAGAGAATCTCAATACACTTCTCAATACCCTTCTTCATTAAGTAGAAGCACATTGCAGCCATGCTTTATGTCTGCAATAATAGAATTCATATTAATTTGAAGCATGAATAGGAAAATACCATGTGATTATGGAGATAATGCTTACAGGAGAAATTTATGCCTACTCAATTGCACACACAAAAGCTAACAAACGTCAATAGAAGAATGCCTATGCACAGAGCTACAATCAATTGCACTCCAACATTTATGCATCAAACATTCTACAACGCTCCATAATCCAGCAAAACAACACCACCAATGTGCTTTCACATAAAAAAATCTAACATAAACATTAGTAAATACATTTGATCAGAGCGAGAAACTGACAGCTAGAAAATATCATGTAGCATCAAAGTATGTAAATCATTATAATTCATGAACACCAGCAATGATATAACCTACATAATTAATATAATAGTACAGCTAGATGAACAACTTATTTGAACACTCATTTATCAAGTAGAATTCTCAAAAGCACGAGTAGTGGAAAGAATAATAAACTCACACTTTTCTAGAGTGTAAATGTGGCGCAAGTAGTTCAAGAAACCCCGATCCATAGATCTCTTCTAACCATCTGGAAACTAAGCGGAGAAGGCTCTGTTCAACATCATGACATTAACAACAATTAAAGTAGGCTACACCATGACAACATGACGAACTCGTCTCATAGAAATGCAAGTATACCTCTATCATACATATAGGATTGCTAAATCCCTTGATTCTAGCAATATCAAG
>JAULKK010292645.1:0-13197 GCA_032355705.1 Rubia peregrina
GACCGAGTTAACCCGAATTGAACGGGTTGACCGAGTTGAAAATGAACCACCGCCGGGATTGTCAGCATCGCAGGAGCAATCGGCCTCGCAGAAAAACCACATGTCTCTGCCGCCACAGAGACGCCGATGGAATGGCGGATCTGACGAGCAATTTGAATCCCCACTAAAAACACCAAACTTCGATGAGCCCGTAGGGAGCAAGCCCATCTCAGAGCCCGTCGGACAGGCCATCGCCAAGCTCGTCAGACCCGAGTTGACCCATCGTCAAGCTCGTCGAATCCGAGATGACCGAGCCCATCGCCAAGCCCGAGTGACGAGCTCCTCGCCATCGCCAAGCTCTTGGACAAGGACGTCGCCAATAGTGACCTTCGAAGGGAAAATGGGATTCTTTATTTGTAGATCCGGCGAAAAGAAAACTCCGGAGTAGTAGAAAAACTGGGGTAGGGATGATGAGGGGTGGGATTGGGGTGGAGGGGACCGCCAGAGTTAGCAGTTACCGGCGGCGGCGGTGGCCCCCTCCGAAAGCATTTTTAGGGTTAGAAGTGTTTTAGAGATTGGGGAGAGGATGTCAGTTTAGAGAGAGAAGTCTAGGTTGATTATGTTCGTACCAAAATAATCAAGTGAGATATTAGGTTTAGTTTTTAGTTTCGGAGACATCAGTTTGTTTTTCGTTTCTTACGCAGACACTCGTTTTAGTTTTTCGTTCCAAGAGCAGTTTAGTTTTAGTTTTTAGTCTCGTTATTTGTTTGGATTAGAGGGGATTTTGTGAACAAGGTTGCAGGCAATTTGTGATAATGGGATCAATATTCGTCTTCTCGATTTCCGTGATTAGTATATTAGTTGATTAATATTTTATTTTATATTATTAGTTAGTTTAGTTTAATTATTATGAGTAGCTAATTTATATATCGGTAGAGAATAATGAATGTTGGTTTTAAATCGTGAGGCCTAATTGCTTTATCATTGATTCTTGCATGTTCTTGGTAGAATTTTATTTCTAATATATTTGAGTCTGCCCAACTTGAATGTTTTTAGAATATCGCTATCTAATTTCCGCCAATACTTAATTGTTGGATGAGTTTAGTAAGTGACACAATCTTGTGAAAAACAACTAACTAGCTAATACTGTAATAGCAAGATAGGGAATAATTGAGTGTGCATTGCTATTTGCTTTTGCTTTGGTATATGATATATCGGGTTCTTTTCATTCTTAATGCTATCAAAGTGTGTTCTGGTTTAGCGAATACTTTCTGGGGATATTTTGGTAAGGGAAACAGTTAGTTAATTATAATTGATTAGTTGTCGATAAAGTAAGAAATAATTGGGGGTTAAGCCTACTACTTCCCTATAACCGATAGATGTGCAAGAATTGATTTAATATTGCGCTTATGGTCGATAGTAACTAGCAAGAGTTATTCTTAGCCGATATTATTTAAATATATTATTTCTCATTTTAAATTCATTATCTGTAATTTTAGTGATAGAAATCATTTTTATAATTAAGGCGTGGTGACATCACCAAAAGAGTTTGAGAAATTAGTAGAAAAAATTAAAATTATTGATTTTACTTCTCGTAGGATTGACCCTGCTTACATGTTTACTAATTTTATGCGACGCTTACCAGGACCCAATAATGAATCTGGTGGTTGAGGGAGGTGGTGGATTTATGGGGGTAAAGGACACAACAACTTGGCGCAACTTTTTTTATAAAAAAATAAAATAAAATCAATCATTTTAAGATGGTGGAAAAATGTCCAGCGACGATTACAATAAGTGAAATTGACATCCAACCTAACTATTCTCTAAAAAATAACCAATCTTTTGCATGGATATTCAAATTACATGACAAACAAACTAATCGTCTGTACTATTAAATATAAGAGATCAAATAAAAACTCTAACATCGCCCTCAGGGATATTAATTCGCTTCAGCAATAATCATGATCACTTGGCAAAGAGGAGCGTACCAACATCAATATCACTACGCCAAACAGGGATCTACAACTGTTGTAACACTACTTGATTTTGATCCAAAACACGATCTATATTGTCCAAACTGTAAACACCCTGAAAAGTACAGATTGAGAATGAAACTTATAATAGAGAAACACAAACAAAATCACGAACATATAATCTGTAAAATCAGATCGAACAAAATACATTGATATGAACAATTAGATTCATTGATCGTCATGGACAAATCAATCTAATTTATCAGATCGAAAAAATAATACTAATGTATAGAAACAACTCCATACTTATTCGATAACATAAACAATAAAAATATATAAATTGAAAAAATTATTGTTTCCATGATGGAGAGATGGGAAAAAGAAGATGGGAGAAAAAAAATTGCGGAGTAGGGTTTAGAATGCGGGACAATTTTGCGCAACCTTAATTGCCAACACGTAATTCATAATCCATTTATCGGTAGATTGAAACTTTATGATGATTGTTACTTCCTCTGTGCCAACTCTATTTGTACAAGTGTTATTATTACACTGATTAAAAAGTATGTTTGACTGTTAATATATTTATATATGTATAATAACAACAATAAAATTTGATATTTAAACTGTTTGTCACGAAATTCAACAATCTCATAAGTATACGAAAATATTCTTGTTCATATATCTATTCGGAGATGTTTTCAAACTTTAATATAAAATAGTGCTCGAAAAAAGAGAGGTGAAAATACAATTGGAAAGTAGGGCGTACTGTGTTGTTTTATGAGAGTAAAGGACAATTATCATTTGTCTTCGAGCTTCCCTCATTTCGACACCATAAATTGATGGAATAATATAATATCATTTAGATGTCAATCATTTGATGATCAGTTTCTATTGATTACAAGAAATTCTCTTGCTTAAAGAAATTTCTACAATGCAGTTGCTAGAATTTAAATACATGACCATTAAAATATTTAATTAGTCATTTTACCACATGGTTAATCATGTACAAGCATTGTTTATTTTATCATGTACCAACTGAAATAATAGTAGTTAGGTTCATATTGCAGTAGGTAATATTTATTTTTGAATCAATTTATTTTTACTATATTTTTTAATGATAAACAATTTATGACATTAATAATTAGAGTCTGTCTTCTCTCCTGAGAAAAAAATATTTTTATTTTTGCTTTCACTTATTTATATTATTTATTCTTATCTAATTATTAAATTTATCCTCTTCTCTCTATTTTTTCCATTCTGAAAACTTTTTTGATTTCTAAAAACTAACACTACTACAAAATAAGGCTAATGTAACACTTTCCTTGCAACACTTATTAAAAATGTTACAATAGTTTATAAAGTGTTACTTAAACATTTGAAAAGTGTTACATACATATTGAAAAATGTCACCTAAAATTTTAAAAGTGTTACGTTAGATCTAATGCAACATCACATAAGGTAATACTTGTAAAAGTGTTAAAATAGGCTCAAAGTGTTTCAATAGCACCTAAAGTTACAATTTTACAATTGTTATCTTAGGTGATGTTGCATTAGATCTAACGTAACACTTTTTAAAATTTAGGTATCACTTTTCAATACTTGTGTAAGACTTTTCAAAGGTTTAAGTAACACTTTATAATCTATTGTAACATTTTAAATAAGTGTTGCAAGAAAAGTGTTATGATAACACTAATTTGTAGTAGTGTAAGTGAGAAGCGAGGTAATATCGCTAAGGCGATGTTATAGATTTATTGGATAGCTACTCCATATAGTACAAATAGTTATTTTGGTTGACACATAATTTAGATATCATTACAATAATTTAATTATTTCTGGAGATTAGTTAGATTAGATGTCAATTCTAGTCATCGTAATCGTTGATAGGTAATTTTCCCAACATCTTTAAATGATTGATTAAAAAAACAGAGAGAGAAAAGAGTAGTCAAATGACTTGCATGTTACAAAGGACCCAATAATGAATCTGGTGGTTGAGTGCTTGAGGCAGATGGTGACCTTATGGGAGCAAAGGACCCAATAATTTTGGGCAACCTTAATTGCCAATACGTAATTCATAATCCACTAATCTACATCGGTAAATTGAAACTGTTGAATATATGTGAAGGTGATTTGTTTTATGATAAAGTCTAGCGAGACCAAGGATTAATGTGTAATATTATAAAATTTAATTAGAGATGTTGTTTCAAATATAATTAAGAAAGTTTGGGAGAGGAAGGAGGGATCCAGCTGCAAATACCACTTTTTGGGGCTGCTGGACATAAATAATTGGAAAATTAATAATTTCGGCTCATAAGAATCTCGCGAGTAAAAAATGTGGGTCGAAGAAATTCGCGGATCAATATTTTTCCTCATTTCTGCGCAATGCATGTGTTTCTACTACTAGACTTGATGTTTTATTTTTAGTACTTGATGTTTCAACTGATTAATAAACTCAAGCTTCTCTCTTCATAGTAAATCCTCCCCCTTCTCTCTACTAAAATTGAAACCCTAGTTAGTCCGCCCTAAAGGGGGCCGCCGTCGCCGAAAAATCTCCTCCGGAGGCTCCCTCCTCCCAATCCCACCCCAACACCCTTACCCTCATTTTCAGCAATCCTCGGACAGATCCGGCTCCAGATCTGGCAAACATCGGTCAAAAAACTTTGGAACGCTAGGGTTTTGATGAATCGGTGAAGCGCCATGTTGAAACGACATTGAAACACTGGTAAAGCGGCGGTGCTTCTTACCCTGCTGTGCTTCCAGTTTTCTCCAGAGGGGCTCCATGTGGCGGTGCTCCAAGTGGCGTGTTGTAAGCGGGTTCTGCTTACTCTGGTGGTACTCCTCGTGGTGGAAGAGTTTTAGGCATTTGACAAGACCGGTGTTCGAGCGGCGTTCAAGCGATGCCGGCGCTGCTCATGTCTATGCCAATGCTGCTCCTGTCCACTTTCAGCCTCACACTACCATTTCTGTCAGTAGCCATTCCAGATCCAAAATTAGCATATCCCCATCATTCTCTCAACATCCTACGGTAAAGTGACTAGTTCTTAGGGTTTCCAAGTCTACTCGGATCTGAGTTGGCCAACTGAGATCCAGTGATGGCCAACTCGGTCTTGACCCAGGACTGAGTCAACTCAATTCAGTGATGAGTCAACAATGGATTGACTCAGCCAGAACAACTCAACTCAGGTCAAATAGATCCGAGTATATCTCCGGAGATAGAAGGGCATGAGAGGTAATTCTCCATTTTTATTTTATTTTTCTACTTTCACTTTTTTTCTTTTCAGGTGGGAGGATATTAATTAATTTATACCTTTTCTTTTCTTTTATTTTTTCTATAAGTTTTTTCTTCCTAATTTTTTTAAAAATAGGCCAGAAGTTACATGGGTTTTTTAATTTTTTTTTGGTATTAAGTAAGAATTCTCTCTGTCAATGCTTGTTTTTCCGATTGCCTGAGTCGGTAAAATTTGATTGATTTTGGATTTGATATCCAAAGAGACAACACGAAAAAATCTAAGTCAAAGTCGTTCAAACAACCGACTATTGGGGATACCATTTTTCTGAGAATTTAAATCAGATTTGTAGCCTTTGGTCCATTAGGATGCTTAGACCAATTATATTTTTAAGTAGATTTAATTGGTCTTTAGAGCCTTTTGGAGCCAAGTTAGAGTGAATTCTACGTATTATAAGTGATTTTTATACACTGACAAAATATTTTTGGCAATTCAAACGACTGATTTCAGTCTCCCAGTTTAGGGAAATGGTTTTTATGGATTAAATGGAGACGGGCCAAAATTTTAGTTGGGGAGCTTTAATTACTTTGTTTTGATTGCCTTAGATGTTTGATCGGAAGTGTGGACAAAACACTTAGCGTGCGTATTATTTGATACTTCACTGTTTTGATTCTGATGGTAGTCTCGAGTCGATATTTTGAAGTCCAGTCGATCACTAATATATGGGCATCCTTCCTATGGGCCTACGAGACTCACATTCGAAAACTACAACTAGTATCCTAATTCTAGTCAAACCCTACTATTTGTTCAACAAGGAAAGAGAATCTTAACCATAACTAGTTAGGGAGGTTACACGGTATTAGCCACCATATAAATACACATGTATAGCCTACTTTACGATCCATTAAATGTTCCTCACTGGCATGAATGGACGTTTACTGACTTAGGCATCGAAGAGTTTACCCCTCGAAACTCCTCGATGTCTTGTTCTTGCATATCGGAGTTCAAGAAATCGACGGTACCCTTAAATGGTGTCTTAGATGCATCATTCGTTAAATTGAATTAAGTTAAAATGATACAAAATTAAAATGAATTAAACTAAGAACCAGTCATACTTGAGATGAAATACACACGGGTGGAGAAGGGGTGATTAAAAGAGCCCAATTCAAAGGCGTTTCTTAAGGAAGCGCCTTTGATTAGGATCCGAAAGCGGTTCGATCCCGAACTCGGAACTCCCTCCAAGTCATTCCTTTCAATTTAAATGCAGTGTTTATTCAGTTAAAGGCGGTTACACCATTAATGAAAATTGATTAAATGTGGTTCTATGATAGAATCACCTTTAATTGGATGCCTTTGATTGAGCCTTTTGATTTACTATATAAATAGTTTTATTTTCACAACACCTAGCGCCTCCCTCTTTAGGGTTTCTACCGAAACCCTCTCCCTCCCTCTGCCTCATTAGAACTCCGCTTCCCTCCCCCTGTAGACCCGATCTCACGCTCTCTCCCACTGTAAACTTGATCTTCGGTCACCTCTCCCTTTGTATACCCTCAGCCCACCTTCCACCCTCAGCCTTCATCCACCGTTGTGCCGCCACTAGATAAGCCAACTATTGCCGATGGAGATCGATTGCCACCACGTCGCTCACCGTGTTTGGTTGCTCACTGACGTCCGCATTTTCCCACAGAAAACTTGAGCCTTTTTTCTAGACCTCAGAAATTGGTTCTAAATTCGAAATCTATTTTGGACCCTAAAAGAAGGCGGTTTTCGAAGCGCCAAATCGATCAGAGACGGGATCAGGGAAGACACTTCCACTATAAACACCATTAATAAGTATTTCTCCATCAGTGACATGAAATGGAGTTAAGATGTACAAAGACAAACGTACGTAGAATGATCGCAATCTTGCATGTTCCAATGATTACTGAGAACGGTGATAATTAGTGAAGGAATCCAGTTAATTAACGTACGCCAGGTGGTCTGCATACGATAACTTGCTAGTTGGGCAAAGCTTAGCTTGCAAAAATGATCGTAAAGATGAAGTTACCACTAAATAGTTAATAATGAAGAGGATTGGGTCGCTGCGTGGTTATTTAACGACGACTTGTCGTCAACCCTCGTGTGGCGACTGCATAAAATATGAATAACATTTTTTTCTCTCGTCGCTTTCTAGAAGAATATACTTTGTTGAGTATATTCATTCCACCAGTAATGACACATTTACTTTTTTTAAATTAAATTTAGTAAATTTTGACCATAAATATGAATTAATATATATAATAAATATATCATGTGAGATATTGTTAAATTCATCTTAACATATATTTTATAATATTATTTTTTATGCGTAATTGGTATATGTAGCTAGAGATATTGACAGTCAAACATTATCATTGAAAACCGTAAAAAAATAAATATGTCATTACTGGTGGAACAGATGGAGTATACATATAGATGTATATCACTAGTTGAGAGGAGCTAGCTCATTAAAGGCGGCGATAGAATACGGTTAAAAATGCAAAATTGCTTTTAATTGAGCTCCGGAAGGGGTTCCGCATTCGGAGGTCCCTCCCAAGCCATTTAAAGGCAGTTCTAATTAATTAAAGACAGTTCCGCCTTTAAAATCGCTTTTTTAAAGGGCCTTCCAATTAAGTCACTTTTTCATTTAAAGGCGATTCTGTATAGAACTGTCTTTAATGGACTGGCCTAAGAACTCATCTGGCCCAAGAGATCCTTACTTAGTGTTTTACTTAGGTTTTATTTTACTTCACTTCAGCCTCTCCAATCGGCTCTCCCCCCACCAGTGCCTCCCATCTTCACCAGTCACCCCCTTCTTCGCCTCTCACCCCTCATCCCCTTCGCCCATTCGTCGTCTCCACCCCTTCAACCCCTCTAACCCCACCGGCGCCATCAGATGCTCTACCAGTGAAGGCCACCGCCACCGCGCCGCTGAAGACCTCCGCTTCCACCACTGCGCCGCTGAAGACCTATCGCCACGTGGATCTGCTGCTGCTCCGCTTGCTCCTGCCGTCCGTTGCTCTAGTCCCCGCCGTCCTCCGCTTGCTCCTGCCGTCCGCCGCTTGCTCCCGCCGTCCTCCGCTTGCTCCTGTCGTCCGCCGCTTGCTCCCGCTGTTCGCCGCTGCTGCTGGATTTCATTTGTTTTGTGATTTCTTAAGTTCATTTGTTTGTTTTGTTTGCAGCAATTAAGTTTAGTTTTTTTTTATTTCTTATGTGCTGTGTTGCTCTGCTCCAGTCCCCGCTGCTGTTTCGCTGCCGGAAACATTAGGTTTTTGGCAGTTTTTTTTTGGAAGGTCAGAAATAGGTTTCGAGTTCGGAACCTATTTCGAGTCCTTTTAAAGGTAATTTTTGTAACTGCCTTTGATCGATTTCGATCAAAGACGGAGGCAAAGAAGGTAGTTCTAAAGTGTCTTCTCTAATTTGATAAAACCATCTTTAATCACGTCTTCTGTGATTCAATACCGCCTTTAATCACCCTTACTCCACTAGTGTATAATATAAACCAGATGAAGATGGGAAGAACTTCTCCATCCATCCCGTTTCCTCTGGGTGCTTCAATCATAAACTAATAAAAATGGAAATTAAAGCAAGGCAGGCTATTATCTGATCTTGTAGGTGCTTTTTCAAAAAATAAATAAAAATCTTGTAGGTGCCACATACGGGCTCCAAAATTTTGTGGGGTTCAATGTTAAAATCATCCAACTGTTGTCTATGCGCATGAAATTTTTTTAGAGCCAAGTGCATATATAATCCTACATAATTGATGAAAGTGCAGATATAACCCTGCAATGTTCGAAAGTGCAAATATAATCCTACATAATGAGATAAAGTGAAAATATAACATTTTCAGGCAATTGAATGCCGTATTTTGATTAAAAAGTCCAATTTACTCCTGTTCTTTAAAACAAAAAAACACAAAAATAGGGCTGGTCTTCCTTCTACTTCTTCCCTGGTCTGCCGCCATCATCATCAAAACCCTAGGCGACGAAGCGGCGCTGAAGCAATCCCACCGTCGACGACCCTAAGCGACGAAGCAATCCCATCGACGACGCGGGTGACGACCCTATTCCTACAAAGAAATTCCATCGACGACGTCGGTCACGATGCGGTGGCGCTGGGCGACGAAGAATTCGAAGCGGCGGATCGACGCTGGCCGTGATTCGAAGCAGCGAATTCAACGCGGAGGCGGAGCTCGCCGTGATTGCTTCTCGCTGTGGCGGTGAATTTGACGCGGAGGTGGAGCTCGCCGTGATTGCTTCTCGCCGTGGGGGATTGCTTCTCGCCAAAAGATTGCTTCTTCTGCTTCAAGTCGCCGTGAGGCATGGCGGCGGTGGTGGCGGCCACCGTGGGGATGCCGCCGGAAATGTCATGTAATTTAATTCAATTTTCTGGGATTAATTTTTTTTCCTAAGGGTAATATGGTATTTACAAGTCGGTCAACTATCGGAAAAGGTCAGTCAATGCCGGAAATGGCATCACAGGGTTATATTTTCACTTTCATTCAATAATCAGGGTTATATTTGCACTAAAAATTAACTGAGAGTTATATATGCACTTTCTCCATTATATAGGGTTATATTTGCATAATACCCAAAAAATTATGTAGGGAAAGTAGTATGTGATGGTGAGGGGCAATCGTATGTTGACATGTGTACATGTGTAAGGAAGTTAATAACCGTTTTTGTTTTTTCCTTTATTTTACTTTTTTTTCTCATCATATTTAAAACTTGTAAAAATATTATTGGTCTCTCATCCCGCATAATACTTTCCCCCACATAAATTTTTTTCTGGTCTATCTAACTTCTAGACAAGATTAATTCAAATTTAATAAAATTTAATATTTTAATTTAGACAAAATACCATCTTTTTATGTTTATGAAAAAGATGAGATTTAATTAGAATAATAAAAATGTAAAATATTTTAGTTGCAATATTAAAAATTTATTATTCAACGTGTAGTAGTTATAAAGTTTTTGACCAATGCAACTCAAAAAATTTATCTTCATTTCTTCCAATTTACAATTAAACCTTAGTTTTTCCTTGGTTTATGAAAATGCCGTCTTTCAAGAGATGAATTCTTTAGTTTGATGTTTGTTTTCATTTATTAAAATGGAATTTTCATAGTTTTAAGAATTTTTTAACATATATTTGATATATAAATAATTATAATTTAATACTGATAAAAGTTAATGCAAGTGAGTTTTTCATCACTAGTCTAACCGAGGTACATATAATATAATTTTCGGTTGTACTCATGCACATTGTAGTCTCCATTGATTCTCTGTTCCCTACCTCTATATCTTTAACTCTTGTTTAATCCTTCTTTTTTCATTTTCAATTGTCTTTATAAACTATCGTAAACGTAATTTATTTTCTCGAATCTTGACAATAATAATTTTAAAATGATAATTTTATTTTAAATAAAGTATTACATTTATAATTTTGTTCAGATAGTCATATATAATAATTCAGGTAACGGATGGTGGTTTCTTCAGATCAATATCATAGAGTAAACACACTTAGAATTTATGTTTTTAATAACAAGAGATTGTTTAAAATGGTATCAACTTTTAATTGAAATTTACAGTTTAGTACTCAAATTTTAAATTCATCCTTTTAAGGTACCCATTTTATAATTTATTTATCAAAATTGTACCTTTCAGCAAAAAAATTTGGACCAAAATTGTCCCACAATGTTAATCACTTTCAAAATTGTGAATTTCACTTTAAAACGGGTACCATTATGAGCATTTTCTCTTTCCATAACACTTGAAACATATCCATTGTGATAATTGTGTACGCTTTAATACTATTAAATGAGATTAAAGACAATTCCAGAATTGGAAAATTCAACAAAAAGGTAAGTACAATTACTTACCTTAATCCGTCTTGATGTACAATTACTGAGATTCTGGGGTACTGTTA
The DNA here is from genome assembly GCA_032355705.1 of Rubia peregrina. Lineage (NCBI taxonomy): Eukaryota > Viridiplantae > Streptophyta > Magnoliopsida > Gentianales > Rubiaceae > Rubia > Rubia peregrina. The sequence goes on from JAULKK010292645.1 coordinate 11,120, forward strand.
CCAACTTTCGAGAAGCATACAATTAATTGTACAAGGAGCTCCAAATGATTAGTGAATACATCTTGTTCTTCTTTTTTTTGCTTTTGTGATGAAAGACCTGCAGTATAATTTGAATTAACTAGCTAGCATATCCTGCAGATAATGTGGAGTGTCATTCTAAAGTATGTTTCTTGCGAGATCGATCATCTCATGATAAAACAAAAGCATAGTATGCATATTACAATAATATAATAGTAATCTTTAACTTGGTAGATTAAAATATAATTATTTTATATGTTCAGAGTCCTTTTTTAAAAGGACTCTAAAACTGAAGGACAAGGTGTAATTTTTTTAGGGATATATATCAATATAACACTACCTACTTGACTAAATATCAATATAACACTTAGATAATTTTTATTGCAAAAATAACCCTAACTAGTTAACATAAGTGCCAATATAACCTTAACACACTATTTCTGGCATTGACTGATTTTGACCGTGCATAAAATGACTAAAATATCCTTAGCCTAAAATCTAAAAGTGTTTTGAATAATTTTGCCCCTCGTGCAACCATCACCGCCAGCTTGTTGCCGCCATCACCACCATTCAACCCCACCATAACCACTGTCCACCACCAGCCCCACCACCACCAAGATCCACCACTGAAGATACACATTAAATTTAAAATACTCCCTTCATGTCACTATGTTTGGCACCACAGGTTTACGCATTCTTTTTTCGCAAAAATGTGTGTAGAGAATTGAGTGAATAGAGCAAAAAAGTTTAATGAGAATGGCGAATTATTTACTCTCTCTTTTCATAAGAGTAAAGTGGCATTCATAAAAAACATACGAAAATGGAAAGTGTGCCAAACTTAAGAAAACAGAGGGAGTAGCTAAACATCGAATAAAAAACTAAAATATAAATTAATTTTAAAACATCAAAATGTGATACTAAATCACAAAAATAAATCATCAATTTGATAAATTAATTCACACTATTGAAACAAGAATTTAAAAAATATTGATATTTATTTGTAAAACAACAGCCGTGTACAATTTCAATTTTTTGAAAATTGCAAAACAGCCCCCAAACTTTCTAAAAATTACAAAATAGCCCCAATTTCGAATTTTCCAGACCCTCTTTCGCCGATCTGAAATGCACAAAATTTGAACCCCTTATTTTTTATTTTTGAAAAGTTTTGGAACAATTTTAAGCCTATATAAAACTTGGAAAATAAATCTGTGAAAACTTCCTCTCTATTCAAATGAACTTTGAGGTATTCAAGATCGTAAGGATATTAAATATGACACTATATCTGGAAAAGACACAAAAGACTCCTTTTTTTTTGTATAAGGTGCAATCAAGAATAAATGAGCAATTCAAGATTACGGAATCAAAGAACGAAAAAAAAACAAAGAGGATTATGAGCATGCAAGATTTTTCAGAAGAGTGGACGAAAAATATCACAAGCACATAAACTGTATAAGCTACCTAGATTACGAAACTGACCGAGAGGTAAAGGCGGATAATACTTGTTAACGCTCAGACCCTTCAATGTCCTCCTGACTCGATTGATGAAGGTTAAGGGCCGATAGTAATACCGAAGTATTCTAACTCTCGGACCCTTCGACATCCTTCGATTCAAGATTCAACCTTCCTGCTAAGAAAGATCAAACACAAATAGTTAAAATAAGACACGAATGAGTTTATAATTTTCTGAATGAATTTCAAAAATAAAATAACTGCAAAACTCGAAAACCCATGATGATGAACTCGTCCGAGGATCTTTTGCTTTGCTCTGATACCAACTGATATGAATCTTCTTGCGAAGACTCTGGTTTACGGAAAATCGGATCTTTATTTATTTGAGGATCTCGCCCAACTCAAATAAATGCAAGAATCGCAGCGTCTAACCCGCAGCGTACACTTAACTCGATTTATAAGCGTCTAGCCCGCAGCATACACTTACAAGGTTTCTCTATAAACGTCTAGCTCGCAGGGTACGAATATAAAGGATATTGAAACTTAAATAGCCCGCAGGTTTAAGTAGCAATGAAGATAATGAGAATGTCTCAAAAGTCTGAATATAATTG
>JAULKK010292654.1:0-13197 GCA_032355705.1 Rubia peregrina
TCTGTTAACTGTTTTGTAGATATTGGTGTTTGCTCAGTTGCTCTGTATTGATCTCTCTGTCTTGAGCAGCTTAGCAGTATTTTTTGTTTTGCCTCATTAGCTTCTGAGATCATTATCTGTACTCTGTGAATCTCGTAGTTGAATTGTAGTCTGTAGTTTGTAGATATTGTAGATTGTAGTTTGTAGATATTGTAGATTGTAGTGGTTACCCTATTCAAAAATTTCTGGCTCCGCCCCTGATTACCCAACCTATATTTGATATCTTCGCCTATTTGTCATCCTTAGCGGTACAACATAAAAATCCACCTACATGCATATTATATAAAATTCACTCTGCTCCATCACCAACTTGGTCTCCCTTCCCACTTCAAACTCAGTGCACTCATTCCACCTAGTTATATCTTTAAAACACCTAAAATTCACTTTAATATCATCATTCTAGTATAAAAAATTAATAAGTATTTGCATGAACATATCATAAGTAAGATATGTGCATTATATATGAATATTAATTTATTATAATTAATTTAATGGGTGTATAGTGGCCTAGTAGGGCGGATGCAGATGGAGTGGATGTTAACTAATATCCACATATGACTTACTATTCATGGCGGGTACCATTTTTATATTCATACTTGTCTTATTCTCATCAAAACTACCTCGATATATGTCTCATTAAGGTGGATGCAGGGCGAGTATCCACCAAAAATCACCCCACTGTCATCCCTAATCTCAGGTGAATTTGACCAATTCATTTTTATAATCTTTTATGTTAAAGTATAACTGTTACTTTGCTATCATTTATTTCCTTGACTTTCAAGCATTCACACCAACCACCATCTCGAAATAAACTAATGCGGCTAATGTTGATTTAGGAATTGGAGTTACAGCTTAGACCATTTCATGGTGATATAAGAAATAATTAAATGCTGTATAATTATAAAATAAAGATAAAGTTTTGTATGAGACTGCCTCATGGAGAGATAAAGAGTAAAATAGATAATTTACCGGTATTATGTATAGAGTTCTACATAAAATTTTACAGAGAGATCAAGGGTAAAACATATAATTTGCCAATATTATTACGTATGGAGTTCTAAATAAAATTTTCAGAAATTTTGGAGGAATAAGGAGGGATTGCGTTTGGGTGTAAATACCATATTTTTGGGTAATGGGTATAAACAATTGAGAAATTAATGATTCTAAGTCATAACAATCTTGAGGGTTAAGAATCCGGGTCGAAAAAATTTGCGGGTCAATTTTTCTCCCCATTTTTGTGCAATGCGCGCCTTTTTACTATCAGAATTGATGTTTCAATTTCAGCACTTGATGTTTCAACCAAACCATGTGATGTTTTTAGAAGTCATTTACTCACTAAAATAATGTGTTTTAAAGTTAAAATTTGATCATATAATGTAAAATCTTGTGTTTATATTTAAAATTGTCTACATTTCACTTATTTTAATATTAGTTTGGAATGATTTACTTTTCAAATTTTAGCTGATATTTGCTTTTTGATTGATGTGTTACCTTTTTAGCATGTCATTTAAAAATAAATGTTGATGTTTAATATTTTACATTCTTGATGTTTCAATAGTTAAAGTTATTTTAATTTTTTTTATATGTTTCTTATTTTTGAATATTATATTTTGTATAGTGTATACTTATTTCAATAGTCTAAATTAATTTTCTTAAATTTTAATATTGATGTTTCTTATTTTAGAATATTAGATTTTTATTTAATGTATTCTTGATTTTTTTTAAAATGCGTAAATTGATTTTAAAATTTTAAAAATTAATGATTATTTTTTAATATTAGAATTTAGTATTCTTGATGTTTCAATAGTGTGAATTAATTTTTTTTTTAATATTGATGCTCCGAAATCATAAGTTCTCTCGAAGGTGCACTCAAGTAAACAACAGAGCCATCATACGACACTTTGAACGGCCATTCAAAACCAAACGTCGGTGATCATACTACATTTGACGCTGGTTATTCACCTACCGCCATCTAACGGATTTTTGAAGTCATCTATTGTCAACCCGACTATTAAAATACGCGTTGCAAAGAAAAAATCCAAAGCCTCCTTACAACTAACCCGTTAATGACCATTCTTACACCAGTGGTTCTTGGTATATAAAAATGTTAGTCTTGATTTTATGTGTTAAATTAAGGATTGCATTAAAGTTTGTTCTCTCAATCTTATTTTTTGTGAAGTGAACTGAATAAAAATGAGTGTATTTAAAAATAGTAATAATATGGCTAGATTAAGGTAAATGTCATCAAATTACATTTCTGCCGATGAACTTAATTGATTTAAATTGAATTGAAGTGCAGATAAACTAGCTAGGGAGAGCAATATCTGAGTATTCAATTCTCTCCAAAACAACGTTTCTCTGTCTACGAATATAAAGAACAAAATATTTATTTTAAAGTCTTTCAAAAATATATATTTATTTTAAAGAAGGAGGTAGAGAAATAGTTAGACTACAAAGAGTGTCTAAAATCTCTAAAATCAATCAAAGTTTCTATTCTCAAATCATTAAAAAAATCTAATACTAAAGAATAGTCAAATCGGCTGAAACAATCTACTCTATATCACCTAATCTCTAAACATGACCTTGCTCCAAGAATGTAAAACAATAATTCAATATAGAAAAGGCATGTCATCATTTTATTTAATTTAATTAGTGGCTACCAAAAAAGCTTGCTATCAATATCATGATAGATATTTTTCTAATGTGTGTGTTTTGAATTGATAAAAAAGGAGTTGTGTTGGTGAGTTGTATGTTGTCTAGCTAGGACCAGACTGTAACGATTGCAAACTTGCAATGTACGTACTCCATCCGTGTCTCTATATTTGTCTTACTTCATTATTCATCAGTAAAATTGATGTTGTTGGATAATGTATAAATATAAAAATTATGGTGTGAGATAGTATAACACATATTTTTAGATTTTTTTTATAATTCCTTATTAAATACATAATTTAAGATATAAAAAGAATAAAATCATCGTTGTGACAAAAGAGGAAGTAAGATACAATTAGAGGGATGAAGGGAGAATTATATAGAGAGAATCAAATAAAGTGAATACTCCATACATAATTTAGAGTCCATCTTTTGAAAGACGGTCTTTCCATAATTTATGGAAATACCAATGTTTAAGCTGTAAATTTGAAGAAATCAAAATAATAGACGGTTTTTGGGTTGCATTAATTGGGTCATAAACTTATCACTCCCACATGTTGTGTAATAAAATAAAATTGCAACTAAAACTTTTTACCTTTTATAATTCCAATTCAACTCCGTCTTTCCACATGCCTATGGAAAGACGGTCTTTCCCAAGACTTTTCCATAAAATTAATGATGAAATTAAAAATATTTAACTTTTATTGTAAAAATAAAATACGCTAATTTTTAAGAATAGTGTAAATGTAAAAAATATGACAATTTTAGAATAACATAAAAGAATAGATTCATTTCAAATCTGAAGTCTTCTCATGAGTTGTTTCAGGGTGTCTACTAAATATGGAACAACAGGTGATCCACTTAAATTATATAAAATCACAATAGCAGACTCCGCAGCAGAAGCAGAGGGATAAGCAATACTATTTGGACTGCAGGATATCATACCACTAGGAATACAACACATAAACATCAAGACAGATTCTTAGTTATGGTACAAGAGTTTTCACAAGAAGGTAAACCCTGACTATGTTTCAGCTCACTAATTACATATTGCGAAGGGATCTCTACAAATTTCCTTTCACGTGTAATAGAGAAAGTAGACAGGCAACAAGTTGGGGTTCCCAATACCTTGGCCAAACTTGTACTTTCTCATATTTAAGACAAACATAAATTCATTTAAACCCTACATTTAGAATGAAAGTGTCAATACAATCCTGCAAATGAGAAAGTGTCAGCTAATCCTAATTTTATGATGAATTGTGTCAATATAACCTTCAACCCACATTCTGACGTTGACTCACCAATTGAGCTGTTGACCAGACCTGAAATGATGAATATGCCCTTAACAATTTCACCTTATATATTTCCCCATTTTACCCTCCCTCCAATTACCACCAGCAACCACCTCCTACCGCCAGCCACCCTCTCCCGCCGACCACCACCACCTTAAGCCCAGCCACCACCAATCTCTCGTCACCACCTCCCCGCCACCCACCACCCCCTTCTGCCCAACCACCCCCCCATCCCCGCCACTTCTCCTGCCCCGCCATCGCCACCCATCATAATCTAATACGTTTTTTACCTGGCATCTGATCATCCTTTATGCCACAAACTTCTCCTCTACCTTGGGCTTGGTCTCTTCGCTGACGAACCCACGCCATCTTCGTGACGAACCCATGCCACAAACCCACGACATCTCCGCCACCTCCACCACCATCTCTGCTTTTAACATCTCTGCAATCTAAGGTTTCGACATCTCCGTTCCCGACATGACTTCTTCCTTCGCTAAAGAACTAGCAAAAGAATTAGATAGGAGAAGGGGGAAAGAATTATGGCTTCCTTAGGCCGGCCAAAGAATCGGGGAGAAGGGGCAAAGAAGGGGGAAATTTCCATAGCTTCTTCCCTAGGTCATCAGCGGCGGAGTAAAAATAATAGGGTACTGCTATATCACGCCATGTATTTTACTAGTTACGCCATAATACGTACACATACATGTATTATTATTTTAATATTCTTTTGTGTGTGGGATTATTAAGGGTTTTAGATCTGAAATTGGTATAATTTCTTCACCCTTTCTTCCTCACTCCCATTTCACCATTCATGCACCCTCTCCACACTGATCTGCCGTCCACCACCACCCTCCGCCTACCCCCATTTCTGTCTTGAGTGCATTAAAGTAAGAAACCCTAAAAAAATAGTCCACCTTTATTATCCCCTCCTTCTCAGAGGCAACTACTTTTACCCTCATTTTTTCTTCCATCATTCCTTTCTTTATATATTTCTCCCTCCATTCCTTCCCAGTGTCTATCACTTTCTACTTTTCCTTTAAAATTTGACTTCTCGGCGGCTTTTTCGGATTTGAAAAATGTGTGGTGATAAACTTCATAATATCATAATATGATTTCGTCTCTGTTTTGAATTTGTTACTAATATACCCAGTAACAAATTTTGATGTATGTTATTGTTTAAAGTGGATTGATGATTGTTGTTTGATATTTTTTGTTATTGGTTTGATTGTAGTTGAGTTTGATACGAGTGTAAGATGCGAGGATGATGGTGGGTGTGGTTATGTTAAAAGATGAATGTTGATACGAGTTCATATGAATATGGAGACGATATGATGGATTTGGATTTATGATTTCGACATAACCAGAAAGTTTAGATTTGTTTTCTATTAACTTTCAGGGCCATGACTTTAGAAGTATTAAACCAGCGCCGAAAGTGGAAATGCTTTTATGGCGACTCTTCAACCGTCGTGCAACGGCCACCGGATTACATGGCGCCACCGTCGAATGTTCGGACTAATAGTTTCTTCTATCTCCCCCAATTTTAGTTTCCCGTGCCCCTTTCACGCCTATTTTACCTCAATTAATTGTTGATTATCTTGTTTCTAGGTATGAATCGAACTAAACTAACATCATACATAGAAGGTATCCATTTAGATGCAGATTTTACTTTTTACTGTTGTTTTGGCGTTGAATTTTTCAGGTGTTTTTGTTTTCATATTTTACTTTGGCATAGTTTATGAGTTCAATTTTGTGTGTTCTTTGTAATATTTTTTGTGTGTTTGCGTATTGAGCTTTTATTTTACATCTTGCATAAGTTTATTTAGATTGTGCACTTTTTTTAAGGGAACACCACCTGTGATGGTAGGGGTTTGGCGGACCCCTACTTATTTATTAATTGAAAAATAAATAGTATAAGAAAGAGGAGGAGATAAGGTCTTACCTCATAAAAAGATATAGTTGTGATTCTAAAAGTTATACATAATTCTAATCTTACGTGTAGAATCACAACCATTTATCTTATAGCATTCTTGAGTACACGGTATTTTAGTGAAACAAAATTATTACAAGACAATGTTCACACCGTGGGAAAAAAAACCTACTCCCATTGTACCAGCCAATTTTGCACATTTTTTGGCCAACTTTTCTCAAAACACATTTGACAATGAATTTCAACTAGTATATGGGCATCAATATCTTCATGTGAGACATCATTAGATTCCTCGTATCATGTATTTTATAAATATCAAAATTTAAGATATTGTTAGTATGTGTAACTAAAGTTATCGGTGGTCAAACATGTCCCGAGCAAGTTTAACAAAACGTGTGCATATATGGTAGGGACAGAGGAAGTATCTGATATACGGAAAAGAGGTCGAATTCAACTGAATCTTGCTTTGGATGTTACTTTGCTACACCTGCAAAATCAGAAATGTTATTTACCTGAAGTGAGCTGGTTGTTTTGGCTAAGAAGTTTGCGACTCAGTTAGCTTCTCTGTAGATGTGCTTGATTGAGAAATCCAGCTTATTAGGCAACATCCAAATTTGTTTGACTTCTTGTATGATCATCCAAGGAATTTTATACTGTTTTTTATTATGTTTACCAGGAGTTCTGAATCGCTTTCAATCTGAACTCTTGAAATATTTTGTTGAATACAAAGTTGTATTCTATATAAGAGTGCAGCTGATTCAGCTTGAATAGATGAACAAGTATGTAAAACTTTCATAGCAGCTACAATAGTAAGTCCTTTATTATCTCTGATTATGCATCCAGCTCCTGCCATCCCATTGGTTGATGATGAACCATCCGAATTGAGTATGTAATGCTCTGGCCCGGTCCATGAAATTATTTTCTGTGGCATTTTTGTATTTATCATGTGCAACAGTAATCTAGGACCAGTAGCAGGTGACAAATCCTAGAGATATGGCAATCTCATACTTAATAGAATATAATTAAACTGAAACATAATATTTCTGAGTATATAGTTACTTGAAGGCCTGATATCTTCAAATATAAAATTATTCCTAGCCTTCTAAATGTACCAAGTGACTATATTTGGTACTATCCTGATTAGAATACTGAACTCCTTCTGTTTTGTGGACAGATTCCATTATTGAAAAATATATCCCATAGATACTTTGTCTGGATTAAGGTTAGATGAAAAACCTAATCAATTTTATCCCATATTTTTCTAATAACCATGCAAGAATTGAAGGAATGAAGAATTGATTCAGCTAATCTCTTCCAACAGAACCAACAAATAGATGGGAGACAGAAAGAGCAATTTTCAAGAACTTCAAGAAGAGCAATCAGCCTATTAATCAGCCTCGAATTTAAAAACTCCAATTAGTAGAACTGCATTCTAAAGATGTTTGAAAGACTGAATTTTTTCCAGCAGTGTAACAGTGGTTTTTGGCGGAGCAGCGGCATTTTCCGGCCGGGTTGGGCTTTGAAGAAATTATGTCAGAGGGGTATTTTACTGCACATAAACATACAAAACACAAGAAAAATACAAAATATCAATGATAAAATTTCTTGGCCAGGACCAGGAATCCCTGGTCCTCCCATGTTCTGCCCATGCATAAGGACTGTCCCATTTGGATTTTCCACCATAGTTTTATTAAAAAATTTAAGTCATTGTGTATAAATTTTTAAATCCCAGTCCATTTTCATCTTCAGGATAACATAACCTGGTGTATGATAGCCAGATCCCCTTTGTTTGGCTATTATTAGAGTTTGAATTCCATAGAAATTTAGCCAAAGTTTTATGGATTACGTCAATAATATGATAAGTTGGCTTTAAAATAGTGATAAGGTGTAATAGAATTGAGGAAAAAACATGCTTGATGAGGATTATTCTTCATGCAGGGGAAAAAACTTGTTTTGCCAAGAATTAATTCTTGCTTGGATAGAAGTTGTCATACTTAGGAAGTAAATATTTTTTGCCCTCTCAGTAAAGATAAGAATGCCCAAGTATTTAAAGGAAAGACTTCATTTTAGAATTTTTAGATTAGCTTTAATGTTATTAATGATGTGTTGTGGAGTATTTTTATATGAAAAAGGAAGATTTTTCAAAATTAACCTTTTGGCCAATGGCCATTTCATAAGATTTTACGAGACTGATTATTGTTTGGAGTCTAGTTTTGGATGGCAGTTTTCGGTGGAGCATCGACTTTTTTGGTTGAGCATCGGCTTTTTCAGCGGTGCAATAATGGTTTTTGGCGGAGCAGCAGCATTTTTCGGCGGGGTTGGGTTTTGAAGAAATTCTGTCAAAGGGGTATTTTTGTCATCAATTTTTCTTCTATGGTCAGAGGATATTTTCGTCATTCCACTTTCTTTTCATTTCCGAAACTTAATGGGTCAACGCCGTAATTATAGGTTTGGTTATATCGGCATAAATTTTTCAAAAGTTAGGGTTATATTGACACGTACAAATTATACAATACTTAGCAAGGGTTAAATTTTCATATTCTAATATTGCAATGTTATATTGTTATTTTCAACATAAAGTTAGCGTTGTAAATGTATTTTGCCCTATATTTAATTTGGGGTTTCAGACAATTATTGTTATTTTAATTTTGAATTTGGTTTATGGTACCACAGATTTATTAAGGGAGGGTCTTCTGCTAGGTGGCATGTCCTTAAGTTATGAACAATTTGCAATATATATATATATATTTACTTATACACTGCATTTGTTAAATTAAACACTGGAATTTTCAATTTAAATAAATTATTTTCTAAGTTATATATTGTACTTTTTATATAATATTTCATATATTTTCACATTCAAACACACTGTATTACATGTTCTAACTCATAAAATACAATTTTCAAATAGAAAAGAAAAGTGGTATGTCCATAAACTTATGGACAAACCCTTTTCCAAATATTAAGGAGTTCGTCTCCTACGAGACTGTCTCATGGTGAGACTAGGGACTAGAGGGAAAATAAGAAAATCAATGCCGGGGATTTGTTGTACGGCAGTCGACACAGAGATCATCAACATAATTAATTAGAATCACCAACAAAGACAAAGACAGCTGGTTGAGAAATGTAAGAATCATTAACAAAGACAACTCCCGAAGTTCTCGATCCGTAAAAACAAATATCAAGGGAAGAAATGCAAGAGTGAAAGGTAAGTTTGAAAGGAAGAAGACACTGAGAAAGGAATTTAGTTCCAAGATACCAAATGCTCAATTGATCTAAAACCAACTTGTTGGGAGTTGATCATTATTTACTGTCATACTGTGATGTTACACTGTTACGCTGTGACAATTCAATTTTTTTTGTTTGATGTTTTAAAAAAGTACTAATTAGGATGTTGATTTAAACAGGACATTCATATGCTTCAATGCACTTATTCATTCCACTGTTGTTGCATATGAATCAACTTCTTTAACATTTCACTTTCATTCATTGATGTTGTTATTTTTTACACGATAATTTACAAATGTAAGATGATTCGATTCACTTAATGTATATTATGGATGAACAAATAATTAAAATAGTTTTTTATGCAAAACATCAAACACCAAACATTGATAACTCAAAATCAATTAAACTCAAAGAAACATCATCGGGACAAAAAATAAAGTTTGAATATAAAAGTGGCAGCCTTTAATTTTAATTTTTGTGTCAGCCTGTGAAAATGTCCATCGACATAAATATCAAACCAATACACATCATTCATCACAAAATGGTTCAAATACCCTAACATAAAAATTGGAAAATCAAAGAAGCCATCATAACTGAAACATCAATGTTAAATAATACATCCCAAACAATCAAATTCTATTTTTCTCCAACTTGTTTCCTTTTGCCGCTGACGTTTTCACAGACTCGCCTTCTCTTGTTGATTTTGAAGAAGATGACTCTACTACTCCATCAACGCCAAGATCAAAGGTCGGATCCAATCCTCTATTCAAGGGAACACATACGTTCAGGAGCAGAATTCCTCATAGAATTTTTTATCTCATCAATGGCATCGTAGAGTTGTGGCTTGGAAAAGTTTCTTGCGAATTCATAGGAGGGGTGAGCTCAGTCACTTAAAAATTATCTATAACACCTTTGTCCAAATCAGACATCCAGGCCTTGGTGACAATGTCAATGTTTCTTCTGAAAAGCTTGACCAATAAGCTACAAACAAAAAGCAAAAATTAGGAAAATCCAACAACAAAAAAGTTCAAAATTAACTAAACATGAAATATCACATACAGTAATAAAAATATCAATCCTGAAAGTAAAACATAAAAAGCACACACATAACACCATTGACAACTACATTAAGAAACATCACATACAATATTTAAAACATCAATCTCAAAATTTAAAAATATCAAGACACACTAAAATATTAAAACAAACAAAAATGAACATCAGCTGTATACTTAAACATGAAAACACCACAAGTATCAAACACTGAAATTAAAACATCACACCAATACATATAACAATACTTAAAGCTTAAATATGAAACACCAGAAACAAAAACAATAACATCAACAACGGTATCTAAAACGTCACAATTGAAAAAGAATAAAACTTACTGGTCCTCCTTCCTTTTTTACTGCAGCATCGTTGTTCAACTCTTCTTAAACATCTAAGAAAGGGAAACAACACAAAAATTATCACAAATCGCAACAAAACATAAGATATCACACACAATAAAAAAAATAACACAAAATCTGAACAATAATAGTACTCTAATCACATCATACGAAACCAGTGAAACATTAAATCCCTATGAAGTATTCACTAAATACAAAAAAATATAGCAATCCCCAAATATTGACATAATGAACAACATAAACCCTAAAGCATCAAATCGAACACAAAAGAAATTGTGATTCAACTACACAATCAACAAAAACCACAAAATAAGCACAATAATACTCAGTAAAATCTATGCGAATCATATAAAACACAAGCACAAAAAAACTTAAACAAATAAAACAAAATAACAAAATACGCAATCAGAGTGGAGACTTTACCTTTGTAGTTAAACATAAAAAGAAAGTCGTATTGTAGTAGATAGCTGCAAAACTCAAGGTAACCGGAAAAATCGCAGGAAAATTAAGCACAACTTCCCTGCGTTCCCCGTGAGCAAAAAATATGGAAGAAAATGGAGAAAAGGTGCGGTCAAACAGAATGGAATGAGCAGTTGTTCGGGTGCGATTTTAGAGCTCAAAGAGAGTGGGAGAGAAGTTTCGGAATTGTGGGAATACAAAATGATTTTTATGAGGGGGAGGTTAGAAGGGAAGATCAAAAGTTTATTATTTATACCTGGATTTAAAGGTAAATTAAAAAAATTACACACAAATCCCCTAAACTTTTAAAACTTCATTTTGAAACCCCATGCTAATTTTTTTGTGCAATTTAATCCATGGTCTAACGATGAGACGGTCTTATACAAGACTTTGTCATTATTAAAACATAGACTAAAATATATTTTTAACCCCAAATTTTTTTCCAAAATATATTTGCTAGGCCCTAACAAAAAAAAAGTAACACATTCTTTGCCCCAACATTTTTTATAAGTCAGTTTTGGGCTCATGGATCTTTTACGCTATAACCCATTTAAAAAAGTCATGCGTTAGCCACATGAATTATAAGACAGAGATATTGTTGGTTTGATTCAAATGAATTATAAGTTTCCTAGGAAACGAACTGGAAGAAAGAAAAGGGGGAAGAGGGAAAAGAAGGAAAGCAGTGTAGCAGCACAAATAAGAGCGGTTTATAGGAGAATGGGTGGTTTGGTCGAAAGAGTGGCTGATGAAGAAGAAAGGAAGGATTTGTGCACTGAGAATGAGAGTGATATAGAGAAGGATAAAATTTTGTTGGAGAATGACGTGTTTCAATGGAGAAGAAACCTTGTAACCCGATTCGATTTCGTGGAATGAGCCAGGGATTTTAAATTGAATTTCATAAATTGCAACTGAGGATCTGGTTGCTTAACAGTTCAAGGAAATGCTGCCTAATAGAAAACATGTAGTAATGTAGCAAATAATATTGTAAAGAAAATAATCTACTGACATTTTTTATGTCCCCTTTGACTGACTTTTTTCCATGGCATATTTGACCATCGATAACTCTTACATTATACAATAATTGATATCATGTAAGATATTTTTTGATTCTTCGTAAAGCGTAGTTTCTAAAAAGTAAAATTTTATAGTCTGTTATCTTATGTAACTAAAGCTATCGGTAGTCAAACATACCTTGAAAAAATGTTAGAAAAAAGGGAGACATAAATAGAGGACTGGAGGTAGTATGAGAAAAATAAAGGGATACATACAAATATAACCCTATATATTTCAATAAGTGCATATATAACATCGAGATAATTCAAAATACAAAAAACAACCCTAACTACTTAATGAAAGTGCAAATATAACCCTAAAAATTATATTCCGGCATTGACTGGCCATTTCTGCCAACTGACCGATCGAAAATGACATAAATGCCCTTTGGGCCAAATACAAAAAATTGAAATACAAAAATGCCATGTGCCCCTTCACAGTTCTACCACCACCACCACTACTGCTCCACCACCTCTGTCGCCGCTGCTCCACCTCTACACACTGCCACTATTATCGCAACCCAATTTATTTCCTCTATTTCAGATTTTACATAATTTTAGTTCCGAGAGGAGATGAAACTACAGAGAATCACCCTCAGTGTCCGAGAAGCTTCTGGAGCAGTTGCGGAAGAACTTCCATGGTTTGACAATGGAGTTCCATTCTCCGGCCCAATTCTATTCTCCATCGGCAACATGACCGATCTCACCGAACTTCCATGGTTTAACGCCTCGTATAATTAACTCAGAGGCTTTATTCCGACCACTCTTTCAAAGTTTTTGGCATCAGCATTCACCAGAAACATCGATCTATGCAGCGGTCCTCTCACGTCATGCTCCCCTTTCTTCCTCTCCCCCCGCTCCCGCCCCCTCCTCCACGAGGCCACCGTTGTGGCGCACAGGAAGTCCAAAAAGCTCTTCACCGCCGTCATCATTGGAATTTCAATCTCTGCCAGAGTTTTCCTCCTCCTTCTACTACTAATCCTCCTCCTCTGTCTATGGAGATAAAAAAAATGACCCAAGCCAAGCCCCGGAAGCCCACCGCCACATCCAATGCCAGAAAGACGCGGCCCAAAAAATGAAACCAATAATCGGCGGAGAAGGAAGTGTCTTGGAATGGTGGATAATAGAATATTAGATAA
>JAULKK010292663.1:0-13197 GCA_032355705.1 Rubia peregrina
TTTGTTAGATTTCTTGTAAGCACTTTGGCGTAGAATGTACAAGGCCATTCACAATGATGGTAGTAGATAGTAGAGGGCTATTCACAAGAATGGTAGTAGACAGAAGGCCGCGAGTCAAAATGTGGTAGTAGATGGAACCAATCTAAGAGGAGAAAGGACTCGAAGATCAACAATGAAGAACTTGCACAACCATGTAATACTACATGGGACGTGCCAGCCAAAATGGATGGTGCCAAAGTTCTTTGGGATGAGCCGCAGAGTTCTACACAGCCCATGTCGTTCAACAACCTCATGCACTAAGTATGCAGCACGTTCGTGCCCCTTTAATTTGAAGATCATAAGACCAGCCCATGGGAAGTGAAGATTCACATGCCTGCACTATTAGTTTATCCAGAAATTGACTCCCAGCTGACGACCCACAAGGTTATGCATGGTCAACGCCACTCATAAGGTGAAATCAAGCATTCGATCGATGGCCCACGAGGATATACACGGCCCGTACCACTCAACCGTTCAAAAAGTGTTCCCAACTGGTGGCCAACGTGGATACACATCTGTGTACTCAGGAATGCTGGAGACTCACACCCAGCCAACGGCCCCTACACTATTGTGCGGGCCTTGCCACACGAGGCATGTGCTATAACACGGCCTGTTCCAGACGGTAGCTAGGGTTTTAGTTACCCTTTTTGGGCCTCTTTTTAGGCCCAAATCCTACTACTATATAAGAGAACCTATGTCTACTAGGGTTTAAGTTTGGCTAGTTCTATTTTCATTCTCCTAGTTTTTCCTAAGAGTAGGTAGAGAGAGAAAGTGGCTTACCCTTCTATCTTAGTTAATTCTCATATTTTTTCCCCAAGATAATTGAATCCAATGAATCAATTAGGTTCAATGCTTAGGGAGTAGTGAATTATCTTGGGGATTTATATTTCTATTTTTGTGAGATTCTAAGATCTTTGACCCGCCTCTCCTCGGGGTCGTCAATTAAGGTAACCCAGGGATAGGGCATATGAGAGGATAAAAAATAAGAATTTCTATTATTGCTCCCGTTCATACAACTATACTACTTATGGGGTAGATAGTGGCAAGACCGAGGTCATCCACAAAGATGCAAGGAATTTAAAGGTTAACTACACACTGCCGCAATCGGGTCATCAATCCAATCACGTGTTGGGAATAACTAATTTTGTTAAACAGGTTTGGGGGGGGTTATCTAACAACTATGAGCATGCAGGCTCATAAGAGAGTAAAATTATTTATCGCTAGCAGTTGGGAAATTTTTGCGTAACATGACCTGTAATATGTTTGATCCTAGATTCAATCACATTCAAGACATATAAACCTATCCCAATGCTTACAACATGTAGGGTAGTCGATGGTTAACACTACCCCTCTATCTGTGACATAAGGGTGCATACGTTTTCCTCAATCAACACTGCCTCCGTATTTAGGGAAGCACAACAACAGCTCGACACATTGTGCAGGTCTGATTCTTCCCGTGCTATTACCTACTTGTAAGATAACAAAGGAAAATCTAGGTGCTTGTGAATACAAAGTTTCCATTAGCTTCAATTAAGTCTACAAAACTTGGGATTTAGACAAGAAAACCAATAATGGTCTTCTAAACCATTTGTCGTGTAAACCTAACTAAAACTAGCAATCTACCAAATAAAACATGATAATAGACGTGTCGAATACATTGGTTAATGCATGCATAAAGATGCACACCATGATACATTGAGTAGTCTAAAGGTTCTAGGTGCATACTCGTCCAACATTAGCACTTATGTGTTAGTGGAAGAGTTAAAGTTGGTTGTGTTGAAGTCACATGATTGTCATGTCCTCATGCAGGATTTGAATGCCATTGCTATTCGAGCTTCATTGCCATCACATGTAACATTGTGCATTACGAAGTTATGTTTGTTTTTCAAGTCAATTTTTCGCAAGACTATTAGTATTTTGAAGTTGGATATGGTGCAAGTAATGATTGTTGAAATTTTATGCCGGATGGAAAAATACTTCCCGCCCTCATTCTTTGACATTATGGTCCACCTATATGTTCATTTGGTTCAGGAGATAAAGCAATGTGGTCCATTTTTTAAAAGATGTATGTACCTCTTTAAGAGATACATGAAAATATTCAAGCATTTTGTTAAAAAATTGGTACAAGCCAGATGCTAGTATTGTACAGAGGTACGTGACAAAAGAGGGCATCGATCTTAGTACTTAGTATATGAAGAAAGTTGAATCTGTTGGTGTTCCAATTGGTAGACATGATGGGAGTATGGAAGGCGTAGGGGTGAGACAAGGTAAACCTTTCACTCTGTTGAAGATTTAACTACTGCCTATCTTTACATTTTATGAAACCATGAAGACATAGTCCTCTACATCGAGGTTAATATGGATTCCATTCAAGTGGAGCACCCAAATTTCAAAGACGCTCGGGTCCTCCAATTGCATACTTGGACATCTGCTTCATGGTTGAGGGATCATGTAGCTGTTGAGAACATTCCTTGGAAGTGAAATGGTTTGCTCACAGACAATTGGGAACCATTATTTCATATGTGGGTTATGACATCAACAGTTCCACGTTTACCATGAAATTAATTGATAATAGAAGTGTCTCTTAGAACAGTGAAGTGTCACTCATCTCCAAAGTGTTGCATGTTGGAAGTGGCAGTGAAGAGAATTATATGTACGCTCATAAGTGTTACTTTGGGACAATCTCTGAAATATGGGAGCTTGTCTATGTCATGATATTTTTAAATGTTAGTGGGTGGATATTAACAATGGTCAGTGCAACGAGGATTTGGGATTCACCCTTGTCGACATAAGTAGGGTAGGCTGGAAGGATGATCCATTCATTTTGGCTCCTCAAGTGCACCAGGTTTTCTATGTTAGGGACCTTGTTAACCCGAGTTGGGAGATTTTTGTAGAAGGAAAATGTGCTTTTGACGTAGAAAATGAATTAGAGGAAATCATTGGATACGTGAAACATACCCCGAGTGTTCGATTACATGATGATATTCTTCTTCTGGAGGATAATACGAGTCTCCACCATTTCCTTGTCTGTAATGATCACGACGAAGGAATGTGGGTAGACGTTAGAAGGAAGATCAACTGTAGAAGAAGAAAATCAAAGAAATGGTGAGGAAGAGGAAGCATAAGTGATATATGGATCCACCTTAAGGTTTGTTATCTCATCTGTCGAGTTTGGTATCTTTGAATAGCCTAATTTGTACCAAAATATCATCCTCCCAATTATCGTAATTTTATTAATCAACAAATCATAACCTACCAGTCACTAGTTACGATGATTAGTTAATGACAATAAAAAACCAAATAAAAAGTATGCATAACAATTTGGAATAATATAATAAGTTTTAATCAAAACATAAAAATAATCGTAGAAGAACATAGTACAAGTTAACATATTCAAAAAATTCACTAGATCACAGATAATCATTCCTCATCATCTTCAGGGTCGGCCGTCGAAGTCAATTGGTTGTGGGAGATTGATGTGAGGTGTCGCTCATAAGCTCTTTGTGACTTTTCCATGAATTTTTATCTTTCTCTACATTGCGCAAATTCCTTGCACGTCCACTTGTAGAAATCCTTGAATCCTTTCATATAAGCTTTTTCGGTAATAATTGGAAGAACAGTTGTTATAAGTAAAAAAATGAATGAATTTGAACATAATATTTTATGAATCAAATGGCACTAACGTTGCTTAATTCACAGCCCTTCCTCAATTCGTGGCCTTTTATTACACTCGGAAGCTTCCCCAAGCTTATGAAACCACTTGTGATCGCACAAAACCCAACCCTTCTTTTTAAAGAGAGTTTGGTCAAAATACTTCGGACCTTTTTCCTCACCGCTAATAGCCAACCCCAGGACCTTCTTCATTATTAGTGTGATCAAATTTCCATAATGGAGGCCTTTGATCAACTTCTTCAAAGTTGCATTGTACAACATATGCCTAAAAATTTCCACCCGGGATTTATTTTTCTACCCTCCATGCTGAAATAGAATAGATTGAGCATGAGATAGTTAGGCTCGGTGACATTTCCACCTTAGGGAATGAGAGTTCTTGCAATGATGTCATAGATGATATGTGGGTCAATTGTCAGCACTTTGAGATCAAGAGCAACTGGCCTTCCTAATTCCCTTCTATCGCATCACACTACATTCAAGAAAGTCAACATAAGGGTAATCACTATTCAACGACCACTTCTCTCTATGGTAAACATAATCCAAAGTCCCATCTAAATCTTCCTGGAAAACATGTTCGGGGTGTTTGTTGGGGCATTCTAACAACTTATTTATAGGCCATTTGCTAATCAGAATGTTCATGCCCCCAGCTCTAGTCTCATAATCCCCATTTGCAACTTCTTGTAAATTTGTATAAAATTGACAAGTTAAATCAAAGTAAGCACTCTTGTTACACGAAAGAAACTTCTCGACACGTTGTTTCCTAGGTTCGGCTAAACCTATTGAAAGATTTTCAAAATAAAATGAACTATGTAGCAATCTAATAGCTTCCCATTTTCACGCAATTGTTCATAATATTGATGTACAAAGGGAGAAACAAACCTTGTATCTTATGTGTTACTGGTGGATCGAGACCTAGGGATTCCACTCCTTGATACTCCTCCTCTTGCAATTGACTCCAAATTGAGGGTTTGTTGTATGTTGTAAGTGAGAACGAGTTTGCGAGTTCGCAATGAATTGGTAGGATTTATAGATTTGGGTGTGGATTGGAAAACTGATTCTTCGACCAATTTTTTTTATAGCGGTAGGGGTTTTATCGAGTTCGGAAACTCTTGATCGGCTCTTCAATAATAGGCCAAGATGGAATTCCAAACTAGGAAATGATTTTTTTAGTGATTTTTGGTTTGTTGTCAATTCTAGTGATGGTCTGAAAATGAGGTACGAGCTGGGAAATAGACTTTTTGAGTTCAGAAAGTTTGACTTAGCTTATTGTAAAATTTATAGTCAATCTTTTCGAGCTTTTCAATATGGTAACATTTTTCCACAGACTTTTCGAGCTCGGAATTGCTTGTCATGCCAAGATGAAAGCAAGCACAATTTCTAAACTCGGAATTACATCCGTTCTAATGTTCAAATTCTAAAATTTCAAAGACTACATTTCTTTCCCTAAAATTAAACAAACCAACATTAAAATAAATCTGATTGACGATGGAGAAACATATGCTTTGTACTAAATAATTGTGTACTGCATTAATTTAAAAAACATTGAGAATGTTGAAAGTTTATAGCGTTTTATTCAAGTATTTCACCACAATTCTCTAAAACCATGAAGTTGTCAAATTCTTATTCATGATAGCACAATATTGT
This sequence comes from Rubia peregrina, assembly GCA_032355705.1. Lineage (NCBI taxonomy): Eukaryota > Viridiplantae > Streptophyta > Magnoliopsida > Gentianales > Rubiaceae > Rubia > Rubia peregrina. Next base: position 5,356 of record JAULKK010292663.1, read on the forward strand.
CTACAATCCAAAATCACTCAAATTAAAAGGATATCCAAATTGGTACAAATCCGATTACACCTCTTCAAAAATGATTTCTATTTTGGGGTCAATCTCATTACCATCACCCCTATCGCCGCCCCCTTCAACATAACCACCACCATCATCACCATCCTCATCGCTCTCCGAGAAGACCAACTCGAAGTTTGCTTGCTCTTTATCTTAGCTCAATTTAAGGTGAAGTCTTTGGAATTCCATAAATGCCGCATGCTGCGAGTGGGCCAGGGTTAACATCTCATGCGTCTCGATCATGTCCGCTCGCAAGTAATCAAAATACTTGCTCAGCCTAGCCTTCTAGCCGATTTTCAAACCTGTCAATAAACACAATTATAATACAAGAAATTATTACACTAATTCAACCAGTATGTAAATAATTATAATCATTTAATTTAAAATGACGATAGATTACTCACTGGAGCTTGATGCCTCGGCTCTATCTAGGTTCGCCTCGCAGGCCCTATTCGCACTCTTGGCCTGTTGACTAGGAACTAACCTATGCTCCTATTTCCCACCAAAATCAAGCTGAAGTTGTTTATGCTGGAACCAAACTTTATTATAATATTCCATGTAAAAGGGATTGTCCACTGCTTGCACTCCAACCTTCTTCAGCGTGGTGGTGATCAAACCACCGTAGGGGAGGTCCTTCTTCTTTGTGTTGGCGACCCTAAGCATGAAAGAGATAGTGGTAAATCCAGGGTTAATTTTTACCCCCTCCATGACACAGTAGAATAGCATCAAGTTAACATTGTCGGCTTGTAAGTGTGGTCACCCATTGGCAAGAAGTTGAGGCAAATTCACTCATAGATGAGTCGTTGCTCGACGGTCAAAAAACTAATGTCATATGATTAGGCTTTCCCCACATCACTACCAACTCTCCTAAAATATTTCTTAGCCATGACAATGGGGCATAGTGGGGTTGCCTCGCTCACTCTCGGCTAATAATGAGTGTGGTAAATTTCTAGGGGGCCGTGGTGATTATCGGGTCTTAATTTTTCTGGGGTTGTGTAGGGGCATCCTAGGGCTTCATTCATGGTATACTTGTAACAATGAATACTTTGCAATTCACCTTAGATAAGTCTCGATTAATGCAACTCTGATCCAAATTTTCATAAAATTGGATCACCTCATCAACATGTACAAGTTCCCCAATGCAAAGTAGTTTCTCTAGACGTTGTATTTTGAAACATGCGAGCAAATAATCAACCCCAAATTCACCTATGTTCAACTCCAATATGCCCTTAGAATTAATCAATTCTCTCTTCGAGAAAGCCACATACCTTTCCTTGGATTGGTCATTGAAGAATTTTCTTGATTGCCTGATCTTCGTGATAGGGCGAGGGCTCTGATCGCTTGCCTTTGACTTAGCCCCCGTGCTCCTACGGCTCATGGTTGATTGATTTTTGGTGTGTGTGGGAAGAATTGCAGGAAGTGAGAGTTTGGGAGTTGGAGGAATTCGAATTGGTGGATTTGGAGGTTTGATGAATATGCCCATTTTTTATATTAAACCAAATTTTGAACTCGAAAATGATTTTGATTTTTTTACAAAAGACAAGACGTGATTACGAGTTTGGAAATACATTAATCAGGGTTTTGGAACTCGAAAACCACTTAAATTGGGGAAAGATAGTGTCAAAAGGGTTTTCAACAGGACATTTATTGCCCATTTGAATACCCCAGCGAATTTCCCACCCATTTACCCTTCCAAAAACCTCCAAACCCTCACCTCAATCTTCCTCATCTCAACACCAATATTTCATCTTCAAATCATAAAAGGTACCCCCTCCCCATCCCATTACTATTGGCCTCTTTACTTTTTCACGGTTTCTAATGATCATCTTTGACCATCAATAACTCTTGTTAGGTATACAAATTCAGCATCAAAAGTTGATATTCAAAAAATAGATGTTAAGATGAATAAAAAAATATCTCATATGATATTTTATCATATATATAAACTTATATTAATGGTCAAAGTTTACTAAATTTGACTTTGAAAAAGTTAAGGGACCAATAGTTGTGGGATGTTTTTATCCATATTATCATCTATTCAAATTCCTCTACCCAATCTTATGATTTTACCAGGTTGTAGGGTATTTTCCATTGAAGTTGAAGCTATTAGGGTGAATAAATGCTAAACTTTCTTTGAGGAGAATGTTAGTCTTCTTACAATGAGCAACATATGATTTACATTGTATGACCAAAAACCCTAGGGTTTTAGTGGATTTCAATTAGTTGCTCTACGAGGGTTATTGATATTTAAGACTTCTATCTTGTGTGGGTATGCTATTCATGGTCATTTATGTAGGGTTTAGGGTTTTGGTTGGGAAATGGTTTCCTAAGATTAATTATGGCATTCGTTGAGGGTTTCTGTGTTTAAGTGAGGGTTATGTAATCAAACGAGTGGAGTATTAATTGTTACATTTTTAATGGGAATCCTTGGATTATTAGTAGTACTATTACGGCTTATGGCTACAAAAATTTGTAACGATCGGAGGTTAAATTGTTGCAATATTAAATTAAAGGATTATGTATTATACATTTTACTTCATTAGGGTAAATGTATACATTTTATTTCCTTGAAATAATTTTGTGTAATAATATGGTTTTTTAATATAGCATACAAAATAACGATCTCTAATAAAAGGACTTGTGATCAAGTTTCACTTTCCTGGAGTGAAAATCCATCTTCAACGAACCATGGTATGGATGAGGATAAGGATGACGAATCTGAGGATGTCGGAATACCTTGAACTCATTGTAGAACCTTAAAATGAAGAATGGCTAGGAAAGAGTTAACCTCGTTGATATTCAATAAGTCGAACACATGTGTGTCAGCCCAACTTGCTAAATGGTCCAGTTGGGTGGCGAAGATGGAAAAAACGAGGGTAGATATCCACTACGATAGTTGGCATGTAGTCCACCAAGAATACAAGGCCACTTTATGGATGATATGCAAGATAGAATTAGTGAATTGTTATTTCCAAATATTTTCCTTTTATTAAAAATATATCTCCGTGATTGACCCTTAGGAGGTCAAAATCATCACAGAGACCATTTGACATTGAATCACTGGACATGGATTATTTGAGGCGGAATGCTATATTAATAATGTCCAAGAGTTGGCGTCAACATAAGTACACTTTGTCAAGGGACTAAATTTTTAGTTATAAGAGGGGTGATCGCCTGTGGCTAACTTCCACTCACATTCAACAAGACAATTAGAAGATCCACAAAATGAGCGCATTGGAGAATAAGGATAATGTTAGTAATAACAAATTTATATTATTAATGAGTTTAGATTAGCATGTATACATTGATTACATAAGTCTAACTTCCTAACTTGGGGTACGAGGGAAGATAAACAAAATATTTCCGCGAAGAATAAAATTCCTTACTGATTGAGCCATGAAGGTTATGCTTTGGTGGCAATCAAAAAGCACTTTGAATTGTTGATTAATCGTCAGAGATGGCTTCTAGTGAAATAATGTTTTGAAGAAGATGTGCAAATTACAATAGAGGGTGGGATGGTCGAAGATGGGGCAAGGGCTTCTGTGCAACCAATCAATATGGATGACATTGAGAGGCATGAGCAATTCCTCAAAGGCCGTCAAAACAAGGACGGAGTGTATGTGAAGGATTGCGGAAGTAATTGTAAACAAAATTTTTAGAAAATATATTATAATTTTCTAAACGTTTTTCGTAAACATGTATTCTTACTTACCTTCTATTGTATGTAGGAAAATTTGAAGAATGATCCATTACGAGGAAAATTCATTCCAACTGATAAGCACGACATCCTTTGTGAAGCAACCAAGTAACCCGACCACCCGAGACTTGCTAGGGGTTTGGGATCATTCATGACCCAACAGGAGGCATTCAGCATTGTGAGGTCTTACGATGGTGCTAAACCCTCCAGAGTTCACATCCTATAGAAAAATGCTTCTTCAAGACAAATAAACTGAGGAACAAGACATCTCATTCATAGGTTGATCCAACACACCGGGCTTGTTCTTTTTGACAACTGAGATGACTTGACACTCGATTGGACCCTACCATCTAGGGGATCAAATCATTCCCCCTGGAGATATTGAGGTGAATCGAGATGCTATTGTTCAAAAGAAGCCGGTTGCAAAAAACGAGCGACAATTGTTCAAACCAGACAATGTAGATAATGCCTTACAACCAAGCGAAAAAGGCATATATTTAAATTTCTTCAAATTTTTTCTAGCAATAGAAGAAATTTGTAAATTAACATATAGTTTTGTGGGAATATAGAAATTACTCCTGTGTGAGCTATATATTGACTAAGGCATAGGTGGTAAACCACTCCACGTAGCCAATGGAGCTCTGCATGAGATGATGAAACATCGTCACTCCATACCTATTGCTGAGGGTATTTCTAGAGTTTCATTGGAGAATCTGTTGGTGTTGGGCACCCCTTTGCCAATCACAGATGGAGAATACAAAAAAGTTGGTCCCTCGTGAGGAATGTTTCTACTTTGGTCTCGCCGACTTATTTATGCTGATCATGTAATGGATTAATACTTGATGGAAACACGGTCTGCATCACCTAAACCGATAAAAACAACACCAAGACCCGTCAAACCAACACCTAAATCAAGCCCCACAACACCCATGAAGGTTAGACCTCCATTTGCAAGAGCACAAATCCTTTGAGACTTACCACAATTTATATATGTTCTGTACAATTGGCTTCAACCACATAATCGAAACTCAACATACTCATTCTTGGGAAATGATTGTGTTTGGATGTAAACGAGAGATCATGGAATTTTGGAGTGATTTTGAAGATCTATGGAGATATGAACAAGTCATTCAAACGATCAAGTCCATCTACACCTTGTGAGTTATTTCTATAATTTTGAGTTAAATTCACTTTTACATCAAAACTACATAAATAAAATGACATTTTTGTAGGTGCATGTATTTTACCTATAATCAAAAGAAGGGATGGATTGGGTACATGTGTCCAGTGTCGATTCAAGAAATTAGTTGTACTAAACAAGAGAGGATCGACTACATTCGTAAGAGCCTAGGGCGAAAGGAAAAGAAACTTTTCATTGCGCCATACATAGAAAGGGTATACTAAGTTTGTTCGATTTCCTTACCGACAATAAACCACAAATTTTGTAGATAATTTACATATAGGGACCATTAAAGATTGATTTTGATTGTCCCCGCTCATAATCGCATGTATTGGATAGATCCCTTTCACTTCCAACTATCGGATGCATTTTTTGAGATTTTGGAATTGGCGATGAAGGACAAGAGTGACCAAAATAAAATTAATTTGGAGGTGGTCGAAATCAAGGTGGACTATGAATTTTATTTTTTCAATTCACAATACTTAGTTGATGTAAGAATTTAACTATGGATTTTATGTTAATTTCAATCAGTACAAGAAATAGGCGCAAACTTGGGAGAGCGTCTACTACGTCATGTTATACGCGGCTGAGTGCATTCAAGAAGTCAAAGATGACTTACTTCAAATTGACAAGGTACGTGTACAATTGTTTCTAACAACCAATCTAACTAAGCTTTATTGTATTTGCTACTAATTAGTTATGGATAGATTTTCCTGAAGGAATCGAACCCTACTCCCAAGATGATATCAACAGTGCGAGGAATTCTTTGGCTAGGCATCTAATACTCAATCTGTCAACAACTCTAGGAAATTCGAATATTGCTAAAGTAACAAATTTAGATAAATAATGAACTTAGAACTTTTGGAATAGATTCCTAGTGTTTCCTATTCCTATCTATAGATTATTGTTTGGTTAGCGTTATCTATAGATTTTTATCAATAGATTTTTATCAACATGAAAGACACTATCATATATTGTTTTGTATTTGTTGCTATGGATTAAGGCCTTTTTTACTGCACCGGAGAAATGAAATAGAAATATGTATTGACTAAAAGAACAGAACATGTTTTCAAATTCGGAAACTTTTCATTCCATTTAACATAGGCACGATTACACTTCCCAAGTTCGAAAACATAATATACAATACAATTTCCGATGTCGTAAATAATTCTTATTCATGATAAATTGGAGCAATCGTTTGACAGAATTGAAATGGAAAGTGGACACGAGCTTGGAAACAATGAAGGAATTACTGAAGAGCAGATAGTATAGTTTCCGAGTTCCGAATTTCATGACTTTCTGAGTCCGGAAACTATAATCAGGGTCCAAGGTATGCTGGAAATTTTTGAGATCGGAAAATTTAAAGGCAATTATAGTGTCTTTATAAAGGTGGTTTTTAACCGCCTTTTTTGGCAATTTTAAAGGTTATTTTTGGAACCGCCTTATTTCAATGGACAATAGAAGACAGAGCCAGAGAAGGCACATTGAAAGTGCCTTTAATAGTATGATATAATCACATTTAATGGCTCCCAACACTAGTGCCACCCCGCGCCAGATTGAGCTTCCTCCACCACTGCCGCGTCGAGCTCCAGCGCCTGCACCACCACACCAGATCGAGCATCCTCTACCACAGCCGTTGGATTCCGCAGACGTTTGATTTTCTATTGTCGTTGCTTTGTTTTTGCTTATTTGGTGTTACTGGACTCCTTTATTTGAGGTTTTGTTGCTAGGTTCTGATGTTGTAATAGTGTTGTTTCTAAATATAGAACGTGTTCTGGGTTTTCTTCGTCAAAAATTGATTGGTTTCTAGCAGCTATTTTTTTGGAAGGTTAGAAATAGGTTCTGAGTTCAGAACCTATTCGGACCCTATTAAAGAAATTTTTTGAACCACCTTTGATCGATGGCAGAGCCAGCATAGGTGGTTCTAAAGTGCATTTTCTGGTTTGATAGAACCTTCATTAATCACCTCTTCCTCCAGTAGTGAATCAGCCCCTCTTGAACACTCTCAGCAAAAAGGTACACCATGACTTACCGAATACTCTGTACACGCTTAAATTAAAATTCCATTTGGAAATAATATTTGTTAATTCCCCCTCTCCCTTTATCTCAGAAGACATATTTACTAATATTGTCTAGTCATGGAAATTAAGATCAACAATGTAATGGAAAGACATCCAATAGTGTTTTGCTCATATTGAGTGAATCATAGTATTAGTAACACATAAACTTGAAGATAAGAACTGGTTCAAGAGACTTTTATCTATTAGAGACAAGTTGTACACATCAATGAACAAAGATTTATTTTTCTTTCTGAGAGCTCTTTCATATCACTGAAATGAGAGAAAATACAAAAAATTATCATTCGGTATCAACAAAACAACCACACTTTAAAAAAATGTAACCATCTTCCACGAAACAGACAAATAAACAAAAAGAGGTCTGAGATTAAACTACACACCTACTTTTTTCGGCAGAGTTTTCAATTTTTAACCCTATATTTAATAGATATAAGCAAAAATATTATTGTATGCGATATTATTGAATTCCACATAACAAATAGTAATAAATAGTAACTTTTCATGCACCACCATTATATGTAATTAAAAATATTAACAAGTATCTTGAAAATTATTAAAATAATTTTATACAAACGGATAATGTATTACTTCCTATGTTTTATTAAATTTGACACACTTTCCAATTTTGTATGTTTTTCTAAGGAAAAACGTGCATTTTAAACCATATGTTTTGTTCGAAAGTGCAAATATAATCTTGTAAAATTTGAAAGTGCAAATCTAACCCTGGACTTAGGGATGATCATGGGTCGGGTCTGGGTTGGGTCTAAGAAAATTTAGTTAGACCCAAACCCGACCCGGACCCGTAGGGTCTGAAAATTTTAGACCCGTACCCAGACCCG
>JAULKK010292673.1:0-23363 GCA_032355705.1 Rubia peregrina
TATGGGTATTTTTAAAAATATGGGTATGACCCATTTGACCCTTTTTATGATGGGTCAAAAATGGGTTGGGTTGAAACCCGCCAACCCGTGGGTAAAAAATATATTCAACACATGGGTCAAAATGGGTAAACCTGCGGGTTTCAACCTATATAGTGACCCGTTTGGGTTTATATAACAAATAATATGGGCAAACTCGCGGGTTTCAACCCATATATTGACCCATATGAGTTTATATACAAAACCATATGGGTTGAAACCACGATGAACCCAACCCAACCCATATTTTTAAATACCTATTTAACCCATTACTCATTTAACTCATTAACCGTTTTACCCATATCCACCCGAGTTAAAAAAATAAATAACCCACTTGACCCGCGGGTTACAGGTCTATTTTTCTACCCCTATCAGGTTTAGATCAGCACTTTAGTAACAAATACATGGTTAAATTATCACTTCTCTAAGAAAAGATAGGGTCTGATTAACACTATCATAAAAAAAAAATTAAGGAGAGCCCACTCCTTATAAATATGCCTACATTACAACTTCATTTTTTAAAAAAACAAGATAGATTTCATTAATCATTGGTAAAGTACAACTTCATAAGTTAATGTAAGATATATATATATATATAATTTATATGTTAATTTCTAATTACTTTTCAGTACTCCTTCTATCCTAGATAAATTGACACATTTTGACTTTTGGAAGTCACCTGAATCAATTTTCAACTACTTTAATATTTTTATTCATGTTCGTAAAAAAACTGAAAAATAATAATTTAAAAATATATGTGAAGATGAATTCAACAACATTTGACATGATAATATCCTTGCATATATATAATAATAAAATTTAATGATAGAATTTGACTTAGTTTGACTTTCAAAAATCAAAATATGCCAATTTATCTGGGACAAAAGGAGTATACAAATTCGGTCCCTATAATGAAAAGTTGATTATCTCCCTAGCAGTATTCGACTAGCAATATATATCAATTTAAAATTATAAATTTATCGAATTTCGTAAGGAAATTACTTGCCGAAATTTCAAAAAAATTGAAAAGTATTTACAAATATTTATTACTTTCATAACGAAGACATACAAATTTTAAGTATATTTATGATACATTGGATTACGAAGTTGTAATGCATGCATATTTATAAGGAGTGAGCTCTCCTCAAAAATATGTTTTTTATAACAATGTTGATATGGCCTTATCATTTTTACATAATTTATGATTTAACCCTGTATTTTTTTTACTAAAGTGCTGATCTAACACTATCTTATTAATAAAAGTACTGATCTAACCCAGTCACAATCAACCGGCGGCGGTCCGATGGCGGCGATTGGCGTTGACCACCGTTGATCAACATTGACCACCTTTGACCGCATTGATTATCATTGACCGGCAGCGTTGACCGGTGGAAGGGTTTGAGCACTTTTGGGAAGAGTAATATCATCTTTTTATGTTTTCATTTTTTCTGAAAGGGGTATAGTGGTTATTTTAAACAATTCAAGCCATAATTTGGTTCTCAGGGTTAGATTGACACTTTTGACCAAAACATTGGGTTAGATTTGCACTTTCATATTTTACAAGGTCATTTATACACTTTCGACCAAAACATAGGGTTAAAAATACATTTTTCTCTATATTTATACACCAATTCAATTTTATGGTCAAAGTTAAAAAAAATTACTCAATGAATATTTAAACTACAGTTGGAAATGGGGCAGAGGGAGTACTAGTTAGTTTGAATTGTGCATTATATTTCTAGTTGACAAACATGAGGAATATGAAGTTCTATACAAGCTGTTGCTGATGAAAACAAGGAAATAATTAAAGTCAATAAAGGTCTTGCAAATGCTGAAGGTAGTTTCCATATTGTTTGTTTTTATTGATTTTTATTCATATTATGTGTGTTAAATGTTTACAGAAGTGACATACCGATTTGTGTCACCATGGCAAAGTAATGCTGCAGGTTTTTATCACTCAAATTACTTGCCCTTTAACCTATCCAGTTGGGCCTATTTTGCAAGTCTAAGAGTTCCCCCTTGCATGCCCATACCCAACTTCCACAAACTCTTAGACTCTTCCACCAAGCCCAAAACCAGGAATCTTAGGGACCAAATTTCAGCAAGCCCTCTTGGCCCATCAGCCCACTAGCCCACATCATGCTCCAACCAACATCGGTTCTGCAATGCAAAATCTTTTGTTGCATCCACTGGAAGAGAATTGGTACATGGACACCGGAGCCACCTCTCACATAACCTCGGACAAAGGTACACTCTCGTCTTATTATAATTTGAGCAATCATAGAAATAGTATAGTCGGTTAATGGTCATGCAATTCTAATAAACGGTTTTGGTAATAGTCATCTTACTCTCCACACCCTTCCCTTCCTCTTTCGACGTCATCTATACCCCTAATTTAATTAAAAATCTTACTTGTCTCCGTAAATTCACCACTGATAATTCTGTCACCGTCTCTTTTGACCCTTATGGCTTTGTTGGGAAGGATTTTATGACAGGGACACTCCTTATGCGATGTAATATTTCTTCCGACCTCTACCCCATCACATATTCCCTCTCTCGAGCCTCTGTCAACACCTACGCTCTCACCACCACCACTTTAACTCTTTGGCACAATCGACTTGGACACCCCAACCTACCTATTTTTAATGCAATTCACACTAGCTATCTTATTCCTTGTCATTCTTTTAATCAATATTTTCATTGTAACTCGTGTGAACTTGGTAAACACATTAAATTGCCATTTTCTCCCTCTTAAGCACTTAAATTTTCCCCATTTGATATTGTGCATAGTGATTTATGGACATCCCCTGTTGTGAGTAAAATGGACCACATCCTCTTTTTAGATGACTTCACCAATTTTCTGCGGACTCCCTCCCCGTTCAAAATCTCAAGTCTTTGAAACCTTCTCCGCTTTCCTGACTCTTATAAAAACTCAATTTGAAAAGACAATCAAAGTTTTCAATGTGATATTGGTAGAGAATTTAAAAATGATTCTTTCCTCAAGCATTTTTCCTCCCATAGGATACAATTTGATTTTCATGGCAATCCTGAACATAAAATTCGAACTCTTAATAACACCATCCTCATCCTTATTCTAGACTCTAATATGCCTCCCCCATTCTAGCACCACTCTCTTGAGATAGAAACATACCTCCATAACATCCTTCCTAGCAAAGCCAACCAAAGCTTCTCCCCAAGCCTTAGCCTCTTTCATCGGCAACCAACATACTCCTATATTCGAATATTCGAATATCTATGTTACCCTCATCTCCCATCCTCTAGCATCAATAAACCCCAAGCTCGAACTGTCATCTGTGTTCTCCTAGGATTTCCAAGTAATCAGCGGGGATGCAAATGTCTTGACTTATCGATGAATAAAATCTTCATCTCTCGACACATCACTTTTAATGAAAATATGTTCCCCTTTCGTAAGTTACATCATTCAAAGTCTCCATCTTATGATTTCTTGGATACCAAGATCTCTCCTTACATCACCCATCATATCAAATCCCACATTAATCCTCCCTTAAGAAAACCTCTTCTCTCTACTCAAGCGACCACTATTCCTCCGTCTCTGCCTACTCCTCAAATCTATGTCCTGTTTACTCGTACTAGTTCCCCAACTAGTCCAACACAGTCTTCATCACCCAGTCCATCACAGCCACCTCCCAAGTCACCACAAATGACCATTCGTAGTCATCATGGAATCTTAAAAATACAACACCGACTTAACTTATGTGTCTTCACTACCCCATCCTCAGTTCCTAAAAATCTTATCCAAGCCCTTCAGGACCCTAATTGGAAGCAAGCTACGATCAATAAATATCATGCTCTAATTAAGATAAGACGTGGATGCCGGTGTTGAGGCCACCCAATACCAATATCACTCATTGTATGTGGTTTCTCAAACATAAGTTCAACTCTAATGGTGTCTTAGAGCGATACAAAGCTCGATTTTTTGTTAATGGAATATCTCAACAGGTGGGCATTGATTGTGAGGAATGTTTTAATCCGGTAGTCAAACCAACTACTATCCGTATTATGCTCAGCCTTGCTTTGTCTCACAACTGACCCATTCATCTTCCGGACATCAAAAATACATTCCTTCATGGAAACTTAGAGGAAATGATGTATATGTACCAGCCCCCTGGTTTTTGAGATTGTCATTGCCTCAACCATATGTGTCTCCTAAGGAGGTCACTATATGGCCTGGAACAGGTGCCTCGAGCTTGGTTCCAACACTTTTCTTCTTTTATTTCTACCATTGGCTTTCAACACAAAGAAAATGAGGTTACTTCGGAAGGCGAAAAAGAGGAGGTTCCACCGGTGGTACACCTCAAGATACAATTTAAGGAAGATGCAGCGGGTGCAACAAGTGCTCCCGAAGGGAAAGTTCCCAAAGAGAACGAGGGTGATAGTGAGGACAACCCCTTTCACGATTCAAGGAATGATGACCTTTCCAAGGCAGATGGGTGTTAGGGGAAGGCATTTGACAAGTTCAAGATAGCTAATTGGTGTAGGAACGGGGACGGCTACGTGCTAGTCGGTCATGTTAGTCAAGGAAAGGAACCATGTCCCCGTCGCCTTCGAGGAAGTTGAATGTGTGTTGGTTTGTGTAAGAACCTGAAGCACCTGGAGTGCGTATTACAATTAAAATTTTCGGAGGTGGATCAGATTCGGTACGTGGATACACTGGTCTAACATGCCAAAGGATGTGGGGGAGGAAGCGTGGAGGGACATCAAGGAAATAACCGATTTCACAATACTTAGTTCATGAATGCCTAACTGTAAATATTAGAATTTGTATTCATGCTCCTAAACCTAATATTGAGTAATATTCCATCGCAGGCGAGTTTCAAGTTTGAAACTGAATTGATTGAAGACCAATAGGAGAGGTTGTGGTAGAATGTGGTGGGTAAGGCTGGCGATGTACATCGAAATTAGAAGAACAATGTGGAGAACAAATACTTATGGTCTTTGCCAAACGGAAACGTACCAAAATACAAGCCATGGGACAAGTACAAGTGGATGGATGAGGAGGAGTGGAAGAAATTTGAGGAGCACAGAAAATAGAGGATATGATTGTAAGTACATTTCTTACATTATATCCAAAATAATATATCGATATTTAGCAACGAATACATTGTTTTAATAACTATTTTTTATTCTAAAAAAAGAAGGAAAAAGCGAGAAATATAAGGAAAAAAGTATGTCCACCACACCGGACCAAAGGGAAATAGGGTGACATAGGTGAAGTTAATTGAGTAGTTAAAGGAGAAAGAGAGGAAAAAGCTAAGGGACCAGGGATACATGGAAGAAGAGATCAAGGAGAAGATAAAATCCAAGGATTTCAAGCCGAACAGATCGCTAGTCTACTTGGAGTCTAACAAGGGAAAAACAAGGATTGCGAAACCCCGAAAGTGAAGACCGCATCAGATAACAATTTAAGTAACCAATTCAATAATACTTCTATACCTAGGTAAACTGTTATTTTCATTACTCACATGATAATATGAACCGTAATTGAGGATGAGCAAGGAAAAAGAGAATGGAACTCTAGAGTTGGGTCCGGGGGAGGACATTTTGATAAGAGCCACTGGGAAAAGGGATCACCCTGGTCGATATAGAGGTACCCAAACCCGACTGCCCGCAGTTGTTGCTATCCCAGGCATAGAAAGAAGCAAGTACGAAAGTAGCTCCTCATCCCAAAAGAAGGAGGCCAAGAAACCTTTCGGTGATCAACCAGTTGTCAAGGTAATGGTTTCGTCAAGAGTATAGCTACAGTAGGGGGAGTAAATATTCCTGAAAGCCTCGCAGACCTAAAGAGCTTCATTGAGAATGCTATGTATGGAGGTATATCCACCGGTCTCAGCGGCTCGGGCCAAGATTCCCCCAATGACAGAGAAGAAGATGATGAGGTAAATATGTTTTACAGCTAAAATTTTCAAACTTTTTGGATTTTTCTTTTACGTTTCCATACAAAAAGCTATTTGGATTAACTAAACTATCACTATTTGTAACATGATAGTGAGATGGTCACCTTGTACATCAAGGGCCTTCAAGGACAGAGGATAAGGGTTACAAAAGTGTGGCTCCAAAAATCAAGGCATCCTAAGAAATTACATGGTCCAGTAGCTCGCGTCCACGTGTGCGAGCCAGTCTACCATCCAAGAGCTGGATTTCCATTTGCTAACCACCAATTCAATGACGTGGGAGACACTTTGGGGAGTGTGGTAGACTAACCAATGACTTTGGTCACGTTCAGAGATGACACCGAGACTGAGGAAATTGAAAGTTGCAAGCCACAGACTGATGAATTTTATTATGTCAATGTGAGAAACAGTGAGGTAATTAAATTAGCTAATTGCTACATATATTACATTAACTAATTTTTTTATTGCAAATCGTTGAAATTGATTACATTTTCTGTATAGCTATCAGCATCTACACAGTCTGGATCAATCAATTCCTCCTGTCCTTTGAGGTAACAATTTATACATGAGAGGCCTCTGAAACAGGTACTTCTCGATGAAATCCATCACTTGTACTTTATTTCATTAATTTTCAATTTGCCTAATTTAATTGCCATTACATAATTTCAGATTATCAAAAAGAGGCCGTTCAAGACATATCCCAACATGGGAAAGTACATCAAATACTGCAATGAGCTTGTGAAGAGCATGCAAGAGTCGGGAACGGTGGCTTTATTTTCAGAGTTTTGACCATCAACTTTTGGCAAGAAACATAATAGTATCGAAATGTTGGTGGAGTTCGGGAACAACCTTTGCAATGCCAAAACGATGGCTTAACTATCGAACTCAATGATAGATGTTTGGATGGGGTGAGGTTTAATTTTTCACATCAAATGTATTTATTTATAATATAATATGTTTCAAATATTAACTAAGTTTATTTTTTATAGCACCTCTGGGAACAAGTCTTCAAAACCAACAATGGTCGCATTTAATATTTTTCAGGCTGTACGGGAGGCTATGTTACGGAAATCAGGGAGGCCAAGGTCAAAGGTCGTGCAAAAGCCATTCCCAAAACAATGCTTTCTAGAGACACCAAGGTGTATGTGGTGTCATACATGAAAATGTAAGTGACACTTTATAATATTTCACACTTACTCTAAATTATACACCGTTGAATATTTCATTCATGTGCTACATTATTTTTCACCACAGCGATTATTGGTATTTACTGCTCATTTTTCCTAGTATAGAGGAAGTTTTTACCCTTAAATCGATGATTGGAGGAATCAAACCAAAAAAAAAATTAATGAATACAAAATCATTTCCATGTACTTTCATTCATTTCATCGTACTAATTTTAACGTCTACAAGTGTGAGCTAGTTAACAAACTTTTAAGAGTTCAACATTACCAGGATTGCATGCGAATATCAAAGGGAGAAGATTAAGATGTTATTGCCTCTAGATTACACATGGAAAATCACAAACATCGATGTAATTCATTCAATCCAAGAGTCCCTTCATTTCCACCATTTTGTAATACAATTAAGTTTAACCTCAATTTTTCATTTGCACTACCGGATTCAGTTGACTGGTTAGGAGTGTGGATACTACGTCCTCCTCTTCATGGAAGAGTTTGTTCTCAACACTACCTATAGATATTCTAGAGGTTGGATGACAAATGACAAATTAATCATGTGTTCTTCTTACTTACTAAAAACTTTCACTTACTCAATCATCGGATTGTTTCGAATGCAATAGATATTTCCCTCAAAATAAGGAACATACAATGCCAAAGAGGTAGCAGCTGTAACTGAGAGATGATATCAGGCTTGGGTGGACGTATATTCCAAATATTGCAAGACTTCTATGGACCTCGAGCAGTTGCCTGAAGTGTAGAAAATGGATTTCTTTTATAATTTACAGATTTTACTATAGTTTGTTTGTGGATGGATTTTGTTTTTTAGGACATATTCTAGTTTTTATTTTATTCATTATTCCTTTCCTAGCAATAATCATGATTGTAGATTCTATCTTTATCCTGTTATGAGTTTCTTCTGTGATATTTCAACAAATATCAATCCTCTTTGGCCATGAAAAATTAAAATAGTGCATTGAAAATTAAAAACAAAACTGGCACCAATTTTTCAATTTACATACTGGTGCTGAAAAATTAACAACCTAGTGTAAAAAAGCACCGACAATTCTTTTCATACTGGTGATGGGAGATTAATCTCCTTCTGATTCCTAGTATCATTTCTAAATTGGAACTGGTGCTCAAATATATTAGTAGCGGACAAATAATTACAGCCAACACTGGTAAGATGTAACCGATTCTGGAATTAATCTATAAGCAGCGGTTGGATTCTATCGGTGTTGGTTATGTGGGATAAGCACCTCTAGAGTATTTCTGGCACCGGTATTAGTTTCTGGTGCTGATTAACAAGAGTCAGCACCAGTTTTAAATATTGGTGCCTTTGTAACTACGTTTCGGCACCCCCATACTTAGGTACCGGTATGGGGGCCCGAAATACCGGTGCCTATAATCCAAAATACTTGTGCCATAGGGGTGTCTGGAGTAGTGAAACCTTCTTTATTTACGGTGTAATCACTGTTAAATCGAATTAGCGTGTGTCAAATGGGGGTTCTGAGTTTGAAACCCCTTCATTAAGACAGTTCCATATTTTATTTTAGAACCACCTTCTACCGCCTTTAATAGGAGGCTCTCCACTAGTGTGTTTAAGATGAGTGATCTTGGACTTCTTAGCTATTACTTGGGAATCGAGGTGAGTCAAGGAAATGGTGAAATCATGATGTGCTAGGGAGCATATGCAACGAAGATTTTAGAGTTCGTCGGCATGAGTGGTTGTAACCTATGTCACACGCCGATTAGAGAATCAACTTTTTAAAGTAAGAAAGATGGGAAATATTCAGTGGACGCAACCAAGTACTTGAGTGTGATTGGTAGCCTCCACTACCTTGTAAAGATGTGGCTAAACATTTTCACGTGGTGGGCATCGCTAGTCAATATATAGAGGCTCTAAGCACTTAACATTGGGCTGCAATCAAACAAATACTACTGTATATACATGGTACTTTGAAGTACGGTTTTTGTTTCAAGTCAAGTAGATGCAAAGTTGAATTGGTCGGCTACAGCAGCAGTGATTTCACTGGAGACATCGATGATCGGAAGAGCACCTATGGGATAGCTTTCTTTCTCGGAACCAGTAAAATTACATGGACTTCACAGAAGCAGAAGATTGTTGTTTTGTCAACCTGTGAGGCTGAATACGTTGCGGTGGAAACTGCTACATGTTAAGGCGTATTGCTCAGTTGACTCATCAGAGAGTTAGTTGGACAGGAAGAGTTGAGCTTCAAGTTGTTAGTTGATAACGAATATGCCATTTCTCTTTGCAAGAACCCAGTGCATTATCTGAGAAGCAAACATGTCGACAAAAAAAATTCATTTTATCCAAGACTGTATTGAAACATGTAAATGGATGTTTATCACGTTGGTACCAATAGATAGCTACCAGACATTCTAACAAAGGTGTTGGCTCAGAAAAAGTTATCGAGATGAATCAAAAGTTTGGAGTAGTTTGAATCAATGGTGGAATGAGTTTAAGTGGGTGATTCATCGATAAGCTCGTAGTGCAGCAGGTGTTATTTTTAGCAAGTTGCTTGTTGACAAAGTATTTCATTAGTTTCATGCATTTAGGAGAAGAAATGTAGCATGTTAGTTGGATAGTACCATGCATATATTGATGACACTACTGGAAAACAGGGTCATATGCATTGGTAAAATTCCCTTGGAGATGATATTGGTTTTAATGATCACAATTACACCGGTAGGTCAACTGTCTATCAGAATACAGATGCCCTTGTATTAAAAAAAATGCGTCATTAGTTTTTGTACCGGTGCAAGAACTACTGTATGGAACAAGAAATTTTTGTTCAATTAATAATTTCCACACCGGTACAACACTTGCCGGTGTAAGATTGTGGTGATTTTGGTGTTAATTCCTCCAGTAAATTTTATACCGGTGTAAACGTTCATCTCTTATGTTTGGATTTAGCACTAAAAATATTATTTCCTGCACCGGAAGTTCTTATTACCGGTGCATATGAAAAAATATATGCGAGAATGGCTATTTTTTTGCGCGGTGTATAATTATTTTTTGATTGGAATATTCATATGCACTGGTATAATGATGAAATTACCAGTGTAAAAGTACATTTAATGCTCACCTACCACCTTTTTTGAAGGGTTAAAAATGAGGAATTGGGGAAGATGAGTTCATTAATGGCTTTTTGAGAGTTGATGAAAGCATTGAATGATCTCCTATGAAGACCCTTAAAGGTACCATATAAAAAAATATGTTTATGGATATTATTGATGGTTATTTTTGGTTTTAGTATGTAGATATAAATATATATATATATATATATATCTTGTGTGTATGATCATCTTAAAGTGATTGAGGTAGCATTGTTGATATTTGTTTGTCATTTGTTTTCAAGGTTAATGTAGTTAATGCTATGGTTATTGATTGTCATATGGTGTGGTGTATTATGAATGTCGTAATTGTAATGTGGAATGTTGTATATGGTGCACTAATGATCTTGCATGAGTTGTATATGGTAATGAAATTGTATTGTAATTAATTGTGTGGAAGTTTGATTGTTGAACATTTATTGACGTGTAAAGTTGTATCATGCCATTGAGAGGCATAAACATGTGTATTCCAACGTTAGTAGGGTGAGCAAATAATATATTGGTTTTATGGATGAGTTTTTGGAGCATGTTTTTAGTCGTGAGAAGTGAATATTGTGTCCTTTTCATGATTATAGAAATCAAAATTGTACTGACAATAAAGAAATGCTGAGAATCTATTTGTAAAGCAGAGGTTTTGCAAAAGATTATGTGGTGTGGATGTTTCATGGGGAAAAATCACCCCCGGTGGTGGTAGTTAGTAGTGAGGGGTCAGAGTTTTTTGGAAATTCAAAATTGGATGATATGTGGGAGGAGGTAGTCGATGAATTTAAAGGGAGGCTCGAGGTTTTGGCTAAGTCTCTAGGTGAGAAGGATAAACAATTGTATCCTGGTTGCAAAAAGGCACAGTCATGTCATGTTTGATAGAGTTGTTTAATTTGAAAGGTGTTGGTTCAAAAGCGATACTAGCATGAATAAATTGTTTAAGTTTCTGAATGAGAAGGTTTCGGCCAGTAACGGTATACCCAACAACATTTATGAGGCTAAGAGAATTTTTTGTTCAATGGGAAGGGAGTATGAAAAGATACATGCTTGTCTGAATGATTGTGTCTTACATATGGGTGAGTTAAAGATAATATTGCTTGTCTCATATGTAACGTGTCCCGTTTTAAGAAAAAGAGAAATGTGGCCGTCGGTTTGTGTCGGTGAGGAGGCGAGTGCCGGTCAAATGTATGTGGTACCTTTCAATTATTTCCAGGCTAAAAATGTTTTTTAAGAACGCTAAGAATGCAAAGAACTTGACATGGTATGTGGATAGGGGAGGTTGTAAAGATGATGATATGATTAATCATCCGGCTGATGCAAACTAGTGGAAGAATTTTGATAAGATGTATCCGAAGTTGCTTCCGAACCTAGAAATTTGAGAATGGTTTTGTGTACTGATGGTATGAATCCTTTTGGTAATATGTTATCGAAACAGAGTTCGTGACCGGTTATGCTTGCCATTTACACTCTCCCTCCGTACTTGTGCATGAAGAGGAAATATGTGTTGATCCCTATGATGATTTCAAGGGCCAAACAACCTAGAAATGTCATTGACACTCATCTTTCCCCTTTGATAGATGATTTGAAAGTGCTATGGTCCAATGATGCTTAAATGCTTGATGGTTTTCTTGGTAAGGAGTTTACCTTGAAGGCCATACATTTTTTACCATAAATAATTTCTCGGCATATCGAAACCTTTCCAGTTATGCAGTCAAGGGCCACTAGGCTTATCCTAATTGTGAGGATGAGACCGAATACTATTAGTTGAAGAATGGGTGGAAGACTGTATATTTGGGTCACAAAAAATTCCTCCCGTTGAAGCACAAGTTGCAAGATATCACGGGGGTATTCGTTGGTGGGAATGAGAAGAGAAAGGTACCTAAACCGTTGAATGATGTAATTTTCACAACAAGGTGAGTAAATTGAATGTCATTCTTGGTAAGATGTTATCAAAGATTGGTGTGGCCGTAGAGGGACCGTGGAAGAAATGATCGATTTTTTTGATTTGTCGTACTGGGAGAATCTTCTGGTAAGACATTGTTTGGATGTCATGCACATTGAGAAGAATTTTTTCCAGAGTTTAATATTCATGCTAAGGATTATTTAAATACGAGGAAAGATTAAGTGAAGCTGGGCATTCGGTTGGATCTGGCACCGGAGGTTAGAGGAAAGTGAACGTACCTACCTCCCCCCTTTCAATCTGTCAGTTTCTGAGAGGAGATCGGTGTGTAGGAGTATTGAAGGCATGTCGGCTATTCTTATAATGTTAGTCGCCTTGTGATATATGATATTTTGCGAAATGTTTTGGGGTATTATTCCTGTCATTTGTTTTAGTGTTCGACATGTATAACTATGTCGGTGGTGGTGTTGTTTGGGGCCATTCAAGGGTGCTCTATGTGTTGTATTTATGGTGTACGTTGATATGGAAGGGATTGTGTGAGTGCACTTTACCCAGATATTTGTTCTCCTGGTTGTTCGAATGACGCAATTCTTCAAGTATGAATATCTTTGTTTTATGTGGAAGGGGTTCTATGACTTTACTTCTTATAAGAGCATTTGTGTTCATGTTTTATGAATGCCTCACATTTTGTTCTCATCATCATTGTTGTAGATGTCGCTCAACCGTGAAAAGTTAACCACGAAGAGGGAGCGTGCAGCACCACAAAAGAAAGATGATGTTATCCTTGCTCTGGTGGATGTGGGTGGCCAAGAACCACCGCACAAGAGGATTCCATTTCACATAGAGTTTGAGAAGAAGGGAATGATGAAACATCAATCAATAAAGGAAGATAATGAAGAACCGGCCATTGATGAAATCAGGAATGAAAGAGATGTTGAGGGAGACGATGATGCGCGAGGGAGGGGAGGGGGGTCAGTGCTCGACCACCAAATTTCCAAGGGAGATGGGAAGGGCACCCTCAGAGGTTGGAAAGTGAATAAATAGGACAAATAATTGTCCAAGGTAGGTGGAAAATTTGGTGAGGGATTTGACAAGTTCAAGATCAAAAGTTGGTGCAGGCAGCATGAAACCGCAACTTGTTATTCCGTCATTCTTGTAAAAGATAGAAATACAATGCCTATTGCTATTCGGTTCCACGAGAAAGAGGTGGTTTACATGAAAAATTGAACAGCGTGGACGACTTACTAGAATTATGCATTCCGACGCCACATCAAAGTTTGATTCTGGGAACACTGAAGTGATGTCGTGGATGGTGTAAAGGAAAAGTTGTGGAAGGATGTATTTGTAAGCTCATCGACACTTTCAGGCCTATGCTTCTTTACTTCTTCCGTAATGAACACATTATTAATGTCTCCCTGTGCATATATTTCATTATAGTCAAGCTTCAAAATTGAAAACAATTTGACCGAAGTTCAAACAAAAATGTTGAAGAAGATGTGTATAAGAAGGCAAGAGACCAACATAGAAACTGGACGAAAAATGTGGCAAAAAAATACATACATGACGTGAACAATGGACTCAATAAATCGAAGGTCAAACCATTAGAGAAGTATACATGGATGAATGAAGAGGAGTGGAATTTGTTTGAGCGAAGGCATTGGACAGAGGAATTCCAGGTATGATTTAATACAATTAACAATAGGAAACTATCGCTACCATCTTTTGAATTATTGTTTTTATTAATCAATTTGATGGTATCCCAATCCTTTCCCTTAGTAGATTCAAAAAAGGCAATTGACTAAGTGTTGGCTAAGGACTACACCTAGCACAGTGGAAGGAAAGGGAACCGACATGTCGTAGAGAAACTTTCAAAGAAACTTAAGGAAAAGGAGAGGAAGAAACTATCTGATAAGGGATTCACTGAGGAGGATATTGAGCAACAACTGGGGAACAAGGATCTCAAGTTGGTCACATCGCTTGTTTACCTGGAGGCTAAAAAGGACAAGAAGGGGAAGTACACCTCAAAAGAGGTGTGGAAAATTGCTTTGGACGTTGTAAGTTCTTTCAATTTCTTGCACGTAAAATAAATTCTACATTTATTTCTCCATTTTTCATACATAAATGTGCATTTCATTAATGACACAGTTGAGAATGAACGAGGATAAGGAAAGAGGGACATTGATATTGCAGCCGGGTGAGGACATTCTCATAAAGGCTACAAATAAGAAGGATTACCAAGGCAGGTAAGAGGGAGTCAGACTGGTCTACCCACATCAGTGGTTGTCTCTCATCTCACCTGCAGCAAGTGCGGCAGCAGTTCCACAAGCAAGAAACACTACAAAAGAGAGCATTAAGTGATCAAATGGTGTAATACCTTGAACACTGGTCAAGGGCTTCACTGTTGCAGACGCTGTTGAAATCCTGATAGGGCTTGATGATCCAAAGAAGTTCATCAAAAAGGCCATGGAGGACTTGCAGGTGCATCAAAGTCAGGAGGATAGTCCAGGGATAGAGAAGGTGATAAGAAGGTATGCTTGGATAAATAAATAAAGTTTCTTGTTAATAAATTTTACATGTTCAAATCTATAATTTAACAGTTAACATTTTTTCTTAACTATCTAACTTGCAAGATGGAGAACATGTTACGTTGTACATCAAAGACATTGTCGGTAAGAAGAAAATGGTCGCACATGGGTTGCGACAAATCCTTCGTCGTCAGCATGACCAACAAGGTGTTGTGGCTCGCGTAAGAGTTTGTGAGCCAATCTACTATCCTAGGGCCGATTGCCCTCAGTCGACCACCATTTTGATAACGTTGGGGTGGCCATGGATAGCGTGGCCGATTGACCGGTGTCTTTGACAGGCAAGGGAGATGAGCAACCAAGTGACAATGATCTGGAAGATTCTCACCGATGAACAGGTACATTCTTGTTACACCTTCACTATCATTTTCAAACATCATACAATTACACGTGATGCGTCCAAAAAATACTAATAATGAATTCTTGTAACGTGGTAGAACAGGTACATCTTCCGGCAGGCGATCCCACTCAAGCACCAATTACAGGGCGTCATCGAGAGTGAAATTTGGCAAAAAGCCACACAATTGATTTTCCATGCCCATGACCAATTTTTTACTCATTTATAACTGTATATTGTGTAACTTCTCCCACCATATTCATAACAGGAAAAATATGAAAGATTTCCCGCTGATAGAGAGATTCTTTGTGGATTTCAATGCGGTTATTTTGGAAATGATAAAGAATAATGATTGTATGTTCTTCGCGGTTTTCCAACCATCAACCTTTGTAGTCAAGTGGATGAAGTAAGTGGGCATAGATGTATAGGTCGAGTTTGGCAATAAGCTCGGAAACTGCAACTCGATGACCTGGATCGATAATGCATAAATAGATATGTTGAAGGGGCCAGTTCCGAACCACACATATTTAGTTGTATTTTTAATTAATTAGGATTCAATTCGTTAATTATCCATACTTTAATAGGCACCTCAGGGAGAAAGTCTATGAAACTAATGCGCGCCGCATCTAATCATGCCCTTCCAGCAAGGGAAACTTAACTGACATCGACAAAGTGGCCGAACTACGTTTTAACAATATTAGGAACACACTGTCTATAACAGAAACTCAATTCTACATTGTGCTCTCCCTCAGAATGTAAGGATTTTTCCCTGGTTTACCGATTACGTATCTAACCTCTTCCATTTCACTATTTAATTTGTATCATTTTCACGCAGTGATCATTGGTACCTCATCATTATCCAACCTAGTATGGATAAGGTTTTTACACTAGAGACACTCACGGGGGAGGGGGGATCAAAGCGAACAACTTGATCGAGAATGGGGTGATTTCCAGATATTACGATCAATAAAATGATAATACATTACCGTATTATACTCCAATAACTTGATGTTGTTATTTACTTTCATGAAAGGCTTGATTTCACGTACCAAAGAGAGAAGAGAAAGACGCAACCAAAAACTGACTACACATGGAATATTAAGAACATAAAAGTAAGGCATTAAATCCTACACATTCATTTCAGCACCATCATTTATTTAATAAAAAATTGGTGACAAACTATGCCATTTCTATGCAGCACCGAACTCAACCTGGTTCGTGGCAATGTGGGTACTCTGTCATGTTGTTCATGGAAGAATTGGTTCTTCACGCAAAGTAAAACAATATCCTTGAGTTAAAAATCACTTTTCTAAAAATACATATTTATAATTTCTATTAGAGACAAAATTGTACAATAAAATTATAAGAGTCAATATCACAGATCTTCTCAGAGGGCCAAGGGCCGTACCATATTTACGAAATTCAGGCTGTCGCCAAGTGATGGTGCGAGGTTGCGATAAATGAGTACTAGTAATAGGCATATACTTCGTTGCAACTGCTGGATAATAAGAACAACATCATAGGTTGACCATTTAATTTGTGTGCTTTATGATATTGAATTTGTGTTGTTGGTGTACAGTCCAATTCATAGAGAATTTGTTTGGTTATTTCATTTATGTGCATTCAAGGTTCTTAAACATTTAGATAAATTCGTGACTTCTGCAATCTATATTTGCATACATTTGTAGTTTCTTACATTTTGTTGGGTTCAATTCATAGTAGTATTGATTCACATATTCCTGACTGTAAATGCCCCAGAAATGATCCGGGAGGGTCCACCGGAAAACTAATAGGGCATTACAAAAAATATTTTAAAGTTATACTAGTAATATTCATACCAATGTAAGAAAATACACACTGGTATAATGTTTATTACTGGTGTAACATCATATACAAAAACAATCGAAGTATTAGGGAAAATACCGGTGCAAATGGTACCGATGTATTTGTAATATACCGGTGTACCGATATTCATCACTATACCGGTGTAATTGTAATATACCATTATACATCTATACTTATCACAATAACAGTGCAATTATAAAAGACCATTATACATCGATATTCATTACTGTACCGGTGCAATTGTGGTTGTGCCCCCTAGCACATGGACCATACCTACACCGGTAATTGTTACACCGGTATCAAATTTTGCGGTGCCTGAAATATACATCGTCTTATAAAATCTAGCACCAGTATCAGTTACCGGTGCATAAGGATATCTACATCGGTATATTTTATACCGGTTCCTATGTAAAGACCAAGTACACCGCTATACTTGCGCACCGATATTTTATGGGGAGAAAATGCCAGTGCAATTGTGAGAAAATATCGGTACTATTGACCCTAGCCTGCAGTAGTGTGGACGTGGTCATGTTTTCAGTTTTAGTAGTTTTTTCCTTTGGGTAAAAATGTGATGCAAAATCTAAAAAATGCAGTAACTTCACTGCACCAAAAACTCTATTAGCTTTCTTTTTGTTTACTGCAAACACAAAGTCCTTGTTTCTTCAGCTTTCTTTTCTTCGTGAAACTATAAAATTCCTAACTTAATAGTTATTTATTTTATCCTAGTTAATGCATTATGTGTAACTTTATAAATTGAGTTACAATAAAATGCAGTTCAATTCAATTGATAATGTGCAAGAATAGTACTTCTCTCTAAACTAAATTCTCTCACTTCTCTCTACCATGAAAAACAGAGAATAAAGTCAACCTTCAAGTCTTATCCCTCTTTCTAACGGCCTCATTACCACCCTAATGTCTCTTTAACCACCGTGGCTACAGTGGCTCCGCCATTCAGCGTGAGTCCGCCAACCTCCCACAAATTGGAACTCACACAAACTCAGCCCAATAGCCCACCATCCATTCCACTCAAACCAATAACAGAGTTCAAAGGGGAGATTGATATCTTATTCAATGATGAATCAATCAAACACCTATGGGAACCCTTCAAGAGGAACCTAGTCAGAAAGTTCCCGAGAGGATGGCCATCATTGGAAATCATTAGGTATCGTTTCAAACGAATCGGCTTCAAAGGAGAAGCAATGATAACAGACCTCGATCGAAGACATGTCTTCATCAGGTTTGATCTTGATGAGGACATTCAGTGATGTTGGATCAAAAGAAATTGGAATTTGGGAGGCACGGTTATGAAGGTTCTGAAATGGACAAAAAAAATTGATGTGCAAGAAGAACCTCCTCTAGTTCCGATTTGGCTCACGGTGGAGTTCCCCCAGTCTATTACCTGCACAAGGATTCCATCCACTGTTTGCAATCACGCTGGGAGAACTAATTTTTGCAGATTAGCCAACGATTAACCACACGAGGCCTTCAACAATAAGGCTTTGTGTTGAAATGGGCCTCACTGGAAACTTTTCGAAGCGGATTAGGCTTAGGTCACAAAAGGAGAATAAATGGTACCAGATTAAGTATGAAGATTACCCTGCCCACTGCACCAAATGCTTAAAGATTGGTCATCACCCTGCAAACTGTGGAAAAAAGGTTACCAAGTAGGAGGAAACCAAGATGCAGAAGATGCCGGTCCCTGACCTGGTCAACAACACCAGGGAGTATTTCAAAGAAAATGTCGATGAAGATGTGTTTCATGATGCAGTTGAAGTTATTCAGCTGGATTCAATTCCTCCAAAGCAACTCAAAACGAACTTTAGAAGCGGGAAACCTTCCCAAACAGAATGGAGGGTGGTTAAGAGGAATTCGGTCATCCCAACAAGAACAAGTCAAGGAATGAGCTTCATCAGAGAGAGAGTCTTGACAAAGAGAAACCACAGCAACTGGAGATCAGTGAATGACTTACTGCCAAAAAAAATCCACCTGCCACTGATGCTTTAACAAATAATCTATTGTTTTCTCTAGTCTAAGGCAGTTCTATACTAAACTCAGGAGTAAATTTGATCGACAGGTACCATGGATGGATGACAGGGAGAATGATGAAGCCCTACACTCACCTACATCTTAACTGGGAAAGGACCCTGGACATCAATCAAACATAATAAAAAATGCAGAAGCTACCCCTGAGAGTATTAGCAAAAAGGCTACAGATTGGGGTAAGGAAATTGGTAAGTTTCCTGAAGGAGGTAAGGATCCTGACCAACCAAAAAATTATTTTCAATCTTCAAATATGGTAGTCACTCACTTAAAATCAAAGTCTAAATCCATCAATGAATGTTAAACTATGTTCATGGAATGTTAGAGGAATTGCAGGCTCACATCTTAGACTTAAAAGACTGACTCATCTTCATAATATATCCATAACAGTTGTAATTGAACCAAATCAGAATTTGGAGAAACTGGACAGTTTTAGGATATCCCTAGGTTTTGAAAAGGCATTAGGATCTAAGGAATCTAGGATATGGATATTGTTTTAAAATGATTATGATCCAACCCTAATTCAGGAACATCGGGACTATATGCAAATTCAGGTAAACAAACAAAGTGTGGGGATTAGTGTCAACCTTTATGCTGTGTATGGAAAGCATAACTGGGCTGCAAGGAAACAAATGTATGATAGCTTAGAGTGAAATACTAAGGACTGTAATTTGCCTATAATCCTGGCAGGAGTTTTCAATGTCATTAGAAGCATAGATGAATATAGAGGTGTCTCTAATCCTGATCCTAATAATATTCTAGACTTTGACACTTTTATTGAATCAAATGCCTGGATTGACCTCCCTACGGTGGGCAATAAATTTACATGGACAAAAGGAAGAAAAAGGCATACATAGGGTGTCTAAAAGATTGGATAGGATTATGGCAAATGATCTCTGGAATAGAAATTTTCCTAATACTGCTATACATGTGTTAAATAGGGAAACTTTAGACCACTCCCTACTTCTCTTAGATACACAGATTCAGGAACCAATGACACCAAAACCATTTAGATTCCAAAACATGTGGATGGAGAGAACGGATTTTCTAGATACGATAAGGACATGTTGGGAAACACATATAGACTCACATGGCATTAGATGTTTTACATAGAAGTTAAAGAGATTAAAGTCAACTTTAAAGATGTTGAATAAAACCAACTTTGGTAATCTCTTTGAAAACTTAAAAAAGGCTGAACAAAAGGTTCAGGAATTGGAAATAAAATGTGACCTAACTGCAGCTAATAATGATTTCAATACATTAGCTCAAGCTGTAAAAGAATTGAACCTAAGGCTTAAAGAAGAGAACATATACTGGAAACAAAAAAGTAGGAACAAATGGCTAAGAGAAGAAGATATGAACACAAAATTCTTTCATAATTCTGTTAAAAGTAAACATGTTGTATTGAGGATTAACATAATTAAAAATGGGATATGGGATATGGTTGACTGACCAGGATGATATAGGAATGCATGCATCTCATTATTTTGAAGCCCTTCTTACAGATGACAATCATGACATAACTGGTAATGCTTTTCAAAGATGCTTAAGCTATATCCCATCAATCATAACTGATCAGGAAAATAGCCAATTAGTAAGGATGATAGAAATGGATGAACTTAGGCAAATAGTGTTTGAATTAAACCCCAACAGTGCAGCTGGGCCAGATGGTTTTACAGGTTCATTTTACAGACATGCTTGGGATATAATTAAATTGGATTTTCTGAAATTTATACAGGAATTTATGTGCTCTGTGCCACTCCCACCTAGCATATCCAACACTTTGATCTGCCTAATTCATAAGACACATAATCCTAGTGCATTGAATGAGTTTAGACCTATCTCACTGTCAAATTTTATCAACAAAATATGCTCAAAGCTCTTGGTGAGTAGAATTTCTCCGGTTATTGATAAATGCATTTCACCGGAGCAAAGTACTTTTCTTAAGGGTAGAGAAATCCATGACAACATAGTAATCATGCAGGAAATGACTAGACTTCTAGATAACAAGGATCAATCATTGAACATGATAGCTTAAATCAATATGTCTAAGGCATTTGATAGGGTTTCATGGATGATGCTAAATTCGGTTTTGTTACAGTTAGGTTTTCATGGTCATTTTGTCAAGCTCATACTTAGTAACATAGGAGCTGTTTGGTTTTCAGTCCTAGTTAATGGTAAATCTCAGGGATTCTTCAAAGCCTCAAGGGGTTTGAAGCAGGGAGATCCCCTCTCCCCAATTCTGTTTAATGTCATTACTGAAATCCTAAATAGAGGATTGAAGATGATGTTTCAGAACAATCTGATTGAGGGCTTTGAAATTTCAGGTACTATGAGAATAACTCACTTATTATATGCTGATGATACCGTGATCTTTCTCAGAGCCACAAAAAAATCTCTTCAAAATATAATTATGTTTCTGGATGAATATGAGAAAGCCACTGGCCAGGTTGTAAATTTCAATAAGAGTGCTTTTTATGTAGGCAACAAGGCAAGCCAGCGAACAATTCATAGAGTTAGAAATGCCAAAAAAATGACACAAGGTTTTATACCTTTCACTTACCTAGGGGTTCAGGTTTTTAAGGGTAGGAAAAAATAACGGAATGGTTGAAAAAATAAATTCACAGATTCAAAACTGGAATAGCAAATTACTAAATCAGGCAGGAAGAACAACACTTATTAATAGTGTTCTAATGACAATTCCATAACATAACTGGACTGTGATGGATCCTACAATGCATATAATTGATAAAATTCAAGGTATTTGTCAGGATTTCCTCTGGGGACAGGGAAATGACCTTAAGCCTAAAAGGAATTGGAGAAGATGGGACAAGGTCACACAGCCTCTTCAGGAAAATGGATTGAACATTAGGAATCTGAAAACCACCCTAGACTCATTCTCTATGAAACAATGGTGGAATCTGCAGCAAGGTACAAGTCTGTGGTCAAAGGTCATCTGGAATATGCCATAATCTTATAGGACTTCTCACCCTTGGAAAAGATGTGCAAAAATGTCCAAACTAGCTGAGGACAATACTTTCATTAGGATAGGATCGGGTGAGTGCAGCTTTTGGCTATGTAACTGGTCTCAATTGGGGTGTCTTATTGATAAATGGAACTCACACACTGAAGTACCACACCTTCGTCTAATAGTTAGGAACTTTTTAGAAGATAGGGCTTCATATTTGCAACTGTTTGGCTCGGGTTTCTCTCAAAATGTATTACAGGGTATAGACAGCAACTTAAGGATCACTGAACACAAGGATGAAATGATATGGAAGCCCATCACATCAAGTAATTTTTTCATACATTCTACATATGAACTACGTAGGAGGTCAGCTCCCTCCTCCAATGTTATGAAAAAGCTATGGCATCAAATCCTTTTTAGAAAAATTTCTCTTTTTAGCTAGAAATTGATAAATAGCTTTCTGCCACTAGATGATGTAATTAGCAATTTTGGAATCTCTTCTATTTCTACATGTCCCATATGTTTTCAAGAACAAAAAACTATGGATCCTCTGTTTAATAGATGTGATTTAGCAGTCATAGAGTGGACATATGCAAGGGATATGCTTGGTATTAGGGAACCCCCTTTCAGACACATATTTGACAGATTATCATGGTACTAGTCTTGAAAAAATGAATCCAAAACCAATAATAACTTTCTCAACATAATTCCTAATCTTATCTGTTTGTTAATCTGGAAGGCAAGATGCAAAATTATTTTTGAAGGTATTAGGCAAAACAATAACACCATGAAGCAGCATCTTCACATATTACTAATTAACATTTTCTTTGTGCACCCTCAGAAAAAAAAATTAGGATTGTGAACATCTTATACAAAAGAGATTAATCCCTGTCCTCAAACAGACAAGGTTGAAAGTGATCAGGGCATATAAATGGGAACCTCCTGATATTGGTTTTAATTGAATACGGATGCAATTTTCTCCCATCCAACACCTCCTAAAATAGTCTTGATAGTTAGAGATTTTACAGGAAAGATATGTATCTGGGGGTTGATCAGGCACATCAGGCAACATGCTCATTATATGCCGAGATCCTGGGAATTTCTAGGGATATTAGAAAATGCTTAAAACTAAATTTCTATCCACTTATTGCTGAAACTGATTGTTTGCAGGTGGTGCAAATGATGAATAGAAAAACAACATGGCCCTAGAGATTGCAACCTGAACTCATGGAGCTGGAAACACTTATAAAAACATCAGCAGTCAGGTTACAACATTGTTACAAGGAACAAAATGTGACTGCACACCAGCTTGCAGCTTTATCTCAATTAAGATCAATACAGCAGCAACAACAATTGACTGAAAGGAACCTCAACGATGTCACGGTGTAAGCTTTGCAAGGATATTTTTTAGGTCTTCCAACCAT
>JAULKK010292674.1:0-13196 GCA_032355705.1 Rubia peregrina
ATACAAACACTTCATATTCTCAAACAACCCATAGCATAAATGAAGTAAAACTCAACATCAAGAACACAATAAATGATCAATAACAAATGCTTCAAGAAAGAGTGAAATAGAGGTTTTTACTACATGATTTTGGAAGCTTCAATCCAAAGCTCCCAAGGAGTTAATTAAGCTAAATACAAACAACCCATAAATAATCTACAAAAACTAAGAAAAGAAAGAAGAAAAGAAGAAGAGAAAATGGAGAACAAGGGTTCTTGGAGGGTGATTTTCGGCCAAGGGAAGAGATGGAATGAAGATAAGGTAGGTAGTATTTATAGTGCAAGAGTAGGTGAGAAAAAGGTCAAAAGGTGAAATGGGCCCGCGGCCGACGCGACGTCTCGGGCACTGGTACGCGGTGGCCTGGGCACCGACATGGAAATCTGGGCGCTGTGGCACGCGGGTGTGTGTTTTGGTGTGCGCTATCAGGCACTGCCCGTGCATTTTACCATCTGAGGGTGTGTTTTTCCCGGTCTTCAGGTGCGCGGGCGTGTGGTTTTGAGCGCTGGCCGCGCGTTTGGTTTTGCTTCACCGTTGATCCGTTTTGAGAGTTCTTGTAGTTGATTTTATAGTGCTCGAGAAGAAGAATCCAATGGTTCCATCCTTGGAGGCTTGTTTTTCTCGGATAATTCTCAGAACTTGGTTCAAGCTTCTGGATGACAATTCCCCCGCTTTTTTGTTTTTCCTTCTCTGATCCTTTTATCTTCTACCACGTTTGATTCGTGTCCTTCAATCTTATACCATCCTTGCGAATGGCCTTCAATACACTCCAAAGTTCTTAAGAGCAATCTACAAATTAAGCTTACAAAAAATGATCTAGATGCTTGTAAGGATAAAAAATCCATTATACTCAAACTAGGTTACAAATGAAGGATTCAGATACAAAAATCCAAAATGGTTATCTCAACCCTTTATGATGTAAACCTACCTAAATCTAGCAATCTTCCAACAAAAAGGTAATAAAAGAGGGGTTAAATTCTTTGGAAAATACATGTATTTGACGTCACATCAAAACTCCCTCAAATTGTAATCTTCCTCCGAGACTCTCGTTGGCTTCATGATGGAACAAACAAGGTGGAATTTTGAAAAATGCTTGTTCACATCTTCTTCGGCCATTCCATGGAACTTCGGCAAGCAATGGATCATACCGTTCTTGAGTTCAAATGCCATATTGGGTGTAATGGGTGGGAAGATAATGCAAAGGGGTTGATTCTCCAAAGTTGGAGCCATCAACTCCCTCAAAGTATGGTTATCCTTCACCATTTCTTTGCTCTCTACAACTATCAAAATTGGTTTTTGTGGAACTTCCTGCCTAGGTCTCATCTTCCTTTGTCGACTACCACCTGTGTATTCCACTAGATAATGTAAAACTCCCAAATTAGTGGTACGGGTGTGTATCATAAACCATGAATAAAACAGGGGCCAACTAAAAAAACCACTAGCAAAAAGGGTTAGAAGTAACCGGATACTAAGCTCAACAGTAAAAAAACAAACAAAAATAACACTAACTACTCTACTAACATGTTATGCAAGTTAACTACTAGACCTTTAAACTAACATCCCCGGAAACGATGCCAAATTTTAACCTTCCCCCTCTCGGTGTCGCTAATAAATAACCTTTTAATGGGAGATCTACTAAGCTGACAGAGGAGTGTGATTAAAAGATAGAGAGAGATATTTTTTTTCTCACTTTCCACTACTACACTACCAAGAATGGTAGATAGTGTTAATTACCGGGGTCGTCCACTGATATGTCAGTAAACTAATATTAAATTATGAACAACCGTGATCGGGTTGTCAATTTTACCACCTGTTGAGAATAATCAGTGTTGGTAAAACAAATATTGGAGGATTTTTATAAATAAACCTACTAGCATGTAAATCACCACTAGAATAAACATTATAAACTATCACTCAGGAAACATTTGCATAACATGATTAATGTTATTTCAATCATCGATTTCATCACATACAACTTTAAGCCTATTCTAGTGTTTATGACACGTGGTGTGGTCGATGGTCAACACTTCCCCATACTAGTCACGTAGGGTGCACACGTAATCTTCTATAGGGACCGCCTCTGTAATTGGGGGAGTTCAACGATGGCGCTCTGCTTGACATGAAGATCTAAATCTCCCCAATGCCATTAGGTCCTGGGCACTACACCAAGAATGCTTCTATGTAGGCCTAAGAAGACAAATGAGGTGAATCACCTTATCAATGGCTCTCGGGTTGTAAAGCTAACCCTAATTTTCTACTCAATCTATATCCACCGGCTACCCTTCAGAACAATGTCGGCGTACTAGTGCATGGTCAATCGTAGTGTTAACACCAGCAACCTACATGCACACAGCCACGTGGATCTGAATCCTTCATTACCCAAAACACATCTAGGTTTTCTTCCCCAGGGGGTAACAATATTGCTGCAACATGAAATTAGACTTTGGTATTTGCTAACTAAGTGTTCGATCATGTAATTCACAAGAACATTAAGAAAAAACCAACATAATATCACAAATCATATAGAAATAGGCCGATCTAAGAAATCTCACAAAATAGACATTAATACATGAATAAAAATATAATCCCTAAGTTAATTACCTACTCCCTAAGCATTGAACCCAAGTATTGCACTGGATTCAACACTTTTAGGCAAAGGAAAAATAAAGAGAAGAAAGAATAATAAGCTAGAGAAAAGGAATAGTATTTTCTCTCTCTAACCTTTTCTTAAAGATGACTAGTGGGTATAAACTTAAACCATAGTAGATAAGGGTCAATATATATAGTAGTTAGGAATTAGACCTTGAAAAAAGACCAAAAATAGGTCAAAAATCCTAGCAGCCAAAAACGGAACCAAAGGTGGCGCCTGACAAAGTCAGTACCAGCCGAGTTCCTTCGTGCTGGCGTGGGCTGCCGGTTGTGCGAGATCCGTGGCCTCATGCCAGTGTGGCCTTTCCATTGTGGCACATACTGTGTGCCTCGTGCTGGTGTGGGTCGTCGGTCATGGAACAGATCACCTACTAGAACTCCATTTTATATCTTCTGAGCGCGCATCCCGTGTCATTTAGTGTGGCATGTTCACTGGAACCTCATTTTTTTCCAGTTAAATGACATGTGCCATGTTGTTCTACATAGCCCGTGGGATGGTCTTGACATTATTTACTTGAAATGATGCGGACCATGTGAAATGAAATGGTATGCTCCATACTTAGAAAATTTTAGAGTGGATCGAAGACATAGGGCATGGGCAGGGGCAGTCAGAGTTGGCACGGTATGTGCTTGAAGCCTCTGGTACAACCTGTGTTGCTTTGTATGGTCTATGTTGAGCACTTGCATGGGTCGTACTAGGCCCCATTCCTGCCGGTTGAGTTAACCTCGCGCTGGTCTTGGCTGTTCCGCCCGACTGACTTGTTTGCTCCGCTACTGAAAAACTGCTAATCTGATTTGAGAGTTCTTCTAGTTTATTTTTTAACGAGAAAATGAATCCAGCGGTTCCACTCTCAAGGCAAATTATTTTTAGATCATTCCCAAAACTCTGAGCAATCTCGGACAATAATTCTTCTACTTCTTCCTAGGGCTTCTTAAAATTCAAATCAACCATTTCCATACTCAATTCCATCTACTACAATGCTTTAGAACCTGTGGAATTTAATCTATTACCATCCTTGCAAATGGCCTTAGAATATTTCCTGCCACCCTCGCGGATGGTCTCTACAGAAAGATGATAAAAAATACTAGTGACCAACCTTCTGATGAGATCAAAAAGGAAGATCTAGGTCCTCGTGAATACAAAGTGTCCATTGGCTTCAATTCAGTCTACAAAACTTGAGATTTAGACAAGAAAACCAAAAATGGCCGTCTAAACCCTTTGTCGTGTAAACCTAACTAAAAATAGAAATCAACCAAACAAAAGATGATATAATTGTGACAAATGGCTACCGCATGCATAAAGGTGCACATCATTTTTCTTAGGAGAGCTCACCATCTCACCTTTTTCAACACGGCCTCTCATTTTTTCCTAATTTTTTTTATCTAAGCCTGGGCCAGCCTCTCCTTTTTATCTTGGTCTTTCGACCTATCTCGGCTTTCTTCCCATTTATACCTAAGTTTTCATTCAGGTTTCCAACTTAGCCGGGTATATGCATTTTTTTCAATTTTTTTTAAAAACAAAATTGTGTAGCACAAAATTCCTTAAAGTTTTTCTTCATACTACAAAAGATCGTGAAAAATAAAAAAATTACATCACCGAAAAATTTCAAAAACACGCCCCATTAAAAAAATTACAAAAAGGTGCGCTCACACCTAAAAACAAACAACCAAAAGTTTAAACATTCTAATGGGGGATGTACTGGAAAAAAAGGAAAACGGTCATCAAAATAGTCAACATAAATATGGGAGATGCTGATGTAGAAGTGTTCCAACCGCTTCTCCACACTTAGTTTATGAATTGTCCCCAATTCATGTAACCAAGGTAAAAAGAAAAGTAAGAAACACTGAGAGATGCTTATTGTCATCTCTGGCGTCTGACTCCTTACCCCTGCCCACTCACATCTTAATGGTTGTAACTCTCTGATGCCTGATTTCCAAAACCTATCATCGATCTCTCTGACACCATCTTGTAGTGTTCTCATATCTCCGGTTAGATGATGTAGCTTACCATCGACCATATCAAATCTCTCCATCGTATTCCACTGGTGGCAATCAATCTGAGTGCCAAGCCTGTGAACATCCCGCGTGACCTCAAATGGATTTCCCCAAAAATTGTGCCAGTCCAGCTCATACGCCTGATTAGAAGATATAGAGTAGAATGAAACTGACTAATAACCTGGTGAATCATCACTCGAAAGGAGCTGAAGTGAGGGTTTGATAAACGGCCCCTGATAAGGGGTGGTACTCCAAATACCTAATCAAAATATTGTGGTGGCATAACCTAAGGAACTATTAGTTGTGGCTTGATTGGATGATGCTCTACGGGAAAGAACTGTGCGGGATGCACTGGGACCTGCACCTTATCATCATTCTCCCGTGTGTCATCATCATCTCCTGGGTAATACTCTCACACAACCACCTGTAAACATGTATCTGGGTGGATGATGATATCCTACATCTTGAACTTCTTTCTTAAAGCGGTCCTCACACACTGGGGAAATTTCATGAATTTTCCCCCCTTTTACATCTGAATGACAACCGCATCCTGCTCCAGTATAACCTCATTTTCTCCATGACTGGTTGAGTGAGTGTAAAAGGAGATTGTGGGTTTTCCCTCATCTTCTCACTCACCGGAAGGTGATAGTGCTCAACCAAAAGCAAGATCATGCCACCAATTTATATATACCCAGAGTGAGTAGTGAACAGGTCGATATAGTGGCTAATGAAATCATTGAAGAGATCAGGGCAAGCCCTCCCCGTGCTGATAGACCAAAACCCCATGCAATCCTTCTTAGTAGTAGTGGTGGCCTTCCCGTGACAGCTGACCACCACACTCCATAGTCTGGCCACATATCGTAATGCTAGGAGCACTATGTCGATATTCTTTCTCTCCTTCCCCCGCACCTGTCGGGTGATGGTGGCCCAAAACTCATACAACGTAAAACCTGCATCCGACTCATAGTACCCCTTCACATCTCTCTGCAACTTCCACTTGAAGATGTCTGCCAGCTGTGCATAGGTCAGGCCATGAGGCACATCTCCCAAGTGAAATTTCATAGATCTCCCCATTTGTCTTTTGTTCTCCTTTGTGACACTGGAAAGAAATTCTAAGGTATATCTAGTGCAGGTGGGCCTGAAACTGTAGTGATTCCATCATACCAATTCTCCATAGTAGGACCCTAACGAGTTTGTGGAGTTTGATATCCTTAAGGGTCTCTTCATCCACAAAATTTATCTCTTGAATAGGGTACCCTACTAGGTGGCTACACCTTTCCAGTTGCACCCCAGTGAGAGAGGTCAACCCCATAAAGAGTACACAAGGCTCCACTCTTTGTCTAAGATACATGATAAATACAAAGAATATTGCAACTAACAACAGAGAAAATATAGCTAAATTTCACCAAATATCCCCAACACTGAACAACATCATTGAAAATTATCCTATCAACCACATTAACAATCCCAGACTTCAAGCATGAAAATACCCGACCACAAAAAATTAAAAGCTCCAACTTCTCCAAATAGTCAAAAGAGCTCGCCCAAGTACCTCAAATGGTGATTATAGTGAAATCTCTGCCCGAGGAATGTGCATAACTCCTTCTAGATCAAGTCGAAGCAACTCCAACACTCGGAATGGACCCAAAATTTTAGTTTTTTGGGAGGAAGGTCAATTAATGGCCGAAATGGTTTCTGAATTTTCTGGGAAAAAATCATGAATTATTTGAGGCTAAATATTATTTAGCAGGATTGGTCTCTTTAAGATGAAGATTTTGGTACTAAGTGGAGGTAAATCTGATGAAAATTGAGGAAGTTGCGGCCAAAATAGGGTAGGGATTGAAGACTTCGATTGAGAGGAGAAAAGGAATGGTAAAGGTGTGAGGAAGGGCTGGAACAAAGGGAGTATTTATAGGGTTTAGCATGGTTTTATATTGGTTAAAATTGGTAGGCAAAATCCATAGGCTTGATCCGTGCCGACATGCAGCGTCCATGCAAACTAATGGGAGGCTCGTGTTGGCGTGTACCAGCCTTGTGCTAGCGCCGTTATGCCTCATGCTGGCATGTGCCAACCTCGTGCCTGCGCATGTTTTGCTATCTTTATGTTTCTTAGTCATCCTCGTGCCGATGGGTTCTGGCACGGGTCGTGCCATCAACATTAACTGTGCTGGGCTAACTGGTACAAGGAACTTTTTCATGACATACCTGCATCCAAAATAAAAACCAAGAGTAATACTATTCCAAACAAAATTGATGACTGAATTTTCTTAAATATGCCACCAAAAATTAACACACTCCGAAAATTTCATAAGATTTTTTTTGAAAAATACTTATATAAAGCACTGTATTTTTTATTTTTGTCCTCACGACTTATTATTTCATGCACTTTTGAAAAACTAAGAAGAACCGTTTGATGGGTCACCGGAATCCCGATCCTTAACACCACCACCAATAATCATCTCGTGGACAAGTCTCCACATTACATTTGACAAAACATGCCAAACATGTCCATCTTTCTCAATCATAGATACATTCTTGTTGATTTTGGGAATAGGAGGGGTTTAAGAGTGGTTAATTTCTTAACCCACTTCTTTTTCCACTTTAAGTTAGTGTGAAATATTAGAGGCAAACCATCTTTAATCACACTAGAAAAGACATGTTTATCAAAAAAAATATGATTACAAAGTTCATTCATACAAGATAGAGCATGCAGGATTTCAATGTCGGGTAACACCTCCTCATCTTCAAGAATCTCATTTAGGCATTTAACATTTTCAATCATGCAAGATTTCTCACGTTGAGAAAGTTCTTCACATAAGGTTATGCCTTTGCACACAAGAAAAATGATTGGGTGAATCATGCTTAGATTTATAAATATCTAAACCTACCATGTCCATGTCATCGTGATGTGAACCTTTATGCATGCATTAGCCAATGCATTTGACACATTTATTATCATCTTTTTTTGGTTGATTACTAGTTTTATTTATGTTTACACGACAAAGGGTTTAGATGGTCGTTAATGTTTGTTTATTTAAATCCCAAGTGTTGTAGACTTAATTGAAGCTAATGGACACTTTATATTCATGGGAAACTAGTTCTTCCTTTTTCATCTCAATAATAGGTTGCTCGTGATTACTTTTTCATCATATTTTTGTAGAAGGTCATGAGCGAGGGTGGTATAAGATATATGAAGGCCATTCAAAAGAATGGTAGTAGATTGAAGGTCATGGACTCCAAAGCGTGGTAGCAGATGTAATTGAGCATTAGAAAGGGGGATTCGAAGGTCAAGAAAGAAGCGGAGGAATTATTGTCTGAGAGTTTCATGGAGTTCTGGGAATGATCTGAGAAGAATCAGCCCTTCCAGTTGGCACCAATGGATTTACTTTCTCGAGCACTATGAAATATACTACAAGAACTCTCAAATATGATCAACGCTTCATCCGTAGCGGAGCAAATAATTGAGTTAGTTTGACCAGCCAAAGTCAGCCCGGTCTAGCCAAGGCCGACACGAGTATCACCTTGCACGAACCATGCCAGGGATCCTTATCATGGCCTGTGCTAAGCAAAATGGACTGTGTTAGGCCTCTGCCAAAACCTTGCCAAATTCATTCACCTCTGACCTACGTTCGATCCACCATAAAATTCAGCTAAGTATAGGCACAGACTGATTCGTTTCATACGGTTTGCATCGTTTCAAATAAAAAATACATAGATCAGCCGATAGGGTGTGAAGAATGACACGTCACGTGCCATGATACTGAGAAAAATGATTTTCCATCCGATGACCCACGTAAAATGACACGGGATGTGCAATCAGAATTGTCAAATGGAGTTCCAACCGACGATCAGTGTTGGGTGACACAGGCCGTGCCAGCACAAGGCTCACGGCCCATACCAGGCTGAGCTAGCTGAGCTCGCATGAGGAAATTTCTCGTGCCATGCCAGGCAGCCCAAGCCGGCACAAATTCACTCCGCTGGCATGGACCGTGCTAGACACCACTCATCTTGTTGTGTAGGGCTGCTAGGGTTTTAGGCCTATTTTCAGCCTTTTCAAGACCTAATTCCCTACTACTATATATATAGACCTTTTGAATTAGGTTTTAATTTTTATGCCCACTTTGCATCCTCAACAGTAGGTTAGAGAGAGAAAATACTCTTTTTTCTCTCTAGGTTCTTTTTCTTTCTTCTCTTTATTTTTCTTTTGCCCAAAAGTGTTGAATCCAATGCAATACTTGGGATTAATGTTTAGGTAGTAGTTAATTAATTTAGGGATTATATTTGTATTCATGCATTAATGTCTATTTTTTTAGATCTCTTAGCTCAACCTATTTCTATGTGTTTTTTATGTTATGTTGGCTTGTTCTTAACATTCTCATGAATTGCATGATTGTCACACTAAGTTAGCACACACCAAAGTCTATTTTCATGTTGCCACAATATTGATATCCCCCGGGGAGGGAAACCCAGATGCGGTTAGAGTAACGATAGGTCCAGATCCATGTGGGTGTGTGCACATCGTAGGTTTTCGTTCTTAACATTAGGATTGATCATGCACTAGTAAGCCACCAAGTTGGTCCTTAGGGTAGCAGGTAGAGATAGTGATGAGACACCAAATTCATGTATTTTCTGAAGCATTTATCATTTTTTTGTTATTATTTTGTTGAAAATTGCTAGATTTAGGTAGGTTTGGGGTTGGATGACCGTTTTCGATTTTTCATATCTAAATCCTTTTGTTCTTAACCTATTTTGAATCTAATGGGATTTTATCCTTATGAGTGATGTGTTCATATCTTTTTAGCACATATGAAACTCATATTTGTAATAGACTAAGCTTTTATGTAAGAATAATGGATGATTTGTAGGTAACAAAGTTAGGATG
The DNA here is from genome assembly GCA_032355705.1 of Rubia peregrina. Taxonomy (NCBI): domain Eukaryota; kingdom Viridiplantae; phylum Streptophyta; class Magnoliopsida; order Gentianales; family Rubiaceae; genus Rubia; species Rubia peregrina. The sequence goes on from JAULKK010292674.1 coordinate 9,563, forward strand.
ATGGTTTAAGGTATTTTTGGAAGATCTTTTATGATCATGTTCATGATGAAAGATTTAAATATGAAGATTCACAATGAGAATAAGGGTTTAGAAGTGAAGGAAAATACAATTTGGTAGAAGAAAAGTCTAGATTTGAAAAAGGAAGACCGAGTGACTGACGCGAAGACCGGCCGGCTGGGTGAAGAAGATTGGGCTGGTGGCCAAGCACACTCGCGCGCCCCAAACAACTGAAGGGAATTGGCTTCCGATGTGTCCATATTATACCATTATTAAGGGGATCTTTTATTCTCATTTTGGTAGGATTTTGTGCTCTAGATACTTTATTTTACCTTGAAATTCTTTACTATAGTTAAGAGTGACTTTATCAATTTTGTCACTCGTAATAAGGATTCCGTGAGATGAGGTAATTTTTAAAGATTTGAAGACCTTGAAGACTTTTGAAGACCCGAAAAAAAGAAGAGGAGACAACTACATGAAGACCAAAAAGAAGAAGTCACTTAATGGCAGAGTACTCTGGCCATCTCGAGTCACGACACCTATGTCCCGAGTCGCGATGGCCGTCTGCCCAGACTTACTTTTTGGGATTTTTGTACTATAAATACTCATCACTTTTTTCTTTCTTCTCCAAGTTTTCTCTCCCGATTTCAACAGCTAAAACCCCAGGTTTTCTTCCATTTTCGACCTTAGTTTCTCTTGAATTCATGTTTGATTTTCCTTTGTTAATTAGTATGAACTATAGTAGCTAAGCATAAACTTAGGACCAATTGATTAGGATTCCAAGCCCATATCTTGAGATCTATTTATAAGATATTTAATGCTTTGTTATTGTGCATTTATTGTCTTGAAATGGATTGTTGAATTCATTTATGATATTGGAAGTTTGAGTATATGAATTGCTTGTATGATTATGTGTTAGGGTTCGAAGAAAGTAGCTAATTCTCCCTTCTTTGATATGAAATCCAAAAGCATGATTTAGAGATTCTAATGTTGTTGGTGATTTTATGAGTGCTAGTTAAATGGGATAATGTTGAATTCTTCATCATGTTTATTTGTGTAGCAAATGAGAGAAGTTAATGAGCGTTGAACGTTCTTGACTAATCTTGTATAAATGCATGAATTGGTTCAATGCTTAGACACGGTGTAGTGTTTATAAGTGTTACCAAGCTTGTTGATTCTTTGAACTTAATGCCATCAATGAGATACCTTTAGCCATTGAACGACTAAGGGGGTCATTATTGAGGTTTAGCTAGAGATGTCGAACTCACTCTAGTAAACTAATATCAAAGGAGGATAGGAGATTTATCTTCACAACAAGTAGTAAAAGTGTTAAATAGGTTATATGTTCAATGATAGATAGAAGGTTTGGAAGTGTAGGTCAATTGCCCCCAATACTATGTAATTCAACTTAATCTCATCTTAGTTATTGTATGCTTTGTTAGTTTAACTTGTCTTTAAATTGTTAACTTAAAAAAACCAAACAACCCCCCCTCCCCCTCCTTTTATGTGCTTTTATATCTATGTATATCTATATATCTAGCGTAGTATTTACCATTTTATGAGCAAACACTTGAAAATATCTCATGTCTCTGTGGACGACCTCAAATTGCCACTAACTTCTTAGTTGTAGGTACAGCGATGACCTCCTAGCTACGTGAAGGGCTGCCTCTGTATTCCTTAACCTGGGAAGGAAGGAACACATCCGAGTCATTGCTTGCAAAGAAGAGGAAATAAGTATATCCCTTACACATGGTCCTCAACAATATGGAAGATCCAGTGTCTTGTACATACCCTGATATAGGTTTTTGTCCAAGGGATTTTGAACTCAGTGTCATCAAGTATCCGAATCTGGTGAAGATAAAAACATATTAGAAGCTCATTTTTTTTTATTGATAATTGAATAGAGAAGCAATTATTCTCAAGCCAACTTACATCATATTTCATGTCCTCATAGTTAGTGTAATCAACCATGTTGTAAGTCCTTACATCCAGCAATTTTCAGTAACATGACAATATTAAAGAACTTACATCATTATAAAAATTCTAATAACATGTACCATCGTCGTCACGCGAAACTTCCGCAAAGCAAACATCCCCAGCTCTGCACACGTGATCTTGAGAGATGCCAAAATAGATTTGTTACAGAGCTTGAATGCGGCTAGACATATAGCAGCAGATATTGTGTATGGTGTCTTTCTCACCTTCAAATCTTGCCAAGAAGCAAAAGACGGAAGCCCGCGAACAATAGCTGCATACAGCACAAAATGTTGAGATCCCAGCATTTTCAAATATTTGGTTGCCTACATTATGACCTAATAAAACCAAACTTACCATTTCCACAAGAATAATGGCTCTGGTGATCTCTTGAATATCCACTAGAAGTATATGGACCCTGGATCCATCAGCAATAGTTTCACAACTTTATTACTATTCGTTACTCACTAGAAAAGAGTTTGAATGAAGGAAAGAGCACGATTAAACAAAGGAATTTTCCACATAAATCCCTTCCATTCAACAAGTATATGATAAATTTAGTCATAAGAAGAAGGGTACTGAGTGAGAGCCCACCTGCTGTCGTGCTTGTTTGAGCTCCTGCTCTAGTTGTGCAAGTTTAAGCCGCCTATTTTCCAGCTATTGAACATAGGCCTATATGTGTTTAAATTCATAGATCATCATAACCTAATTTACAATTATATAATACTATCTTGAAAAGAGAAATGAATTCCAGAAGCAGAGGTGACATTACTTTCTTCCTCAATTGACTTTTTCTGGCAGCCTCTCAGTTCTGAGCCAATCTTCTACCACCTCCGGTTCTCTAATAATGTTTCACTTTCCATTTTGGAATGATCTTTTTATTATGTCTCTTTCCTATTTTGATAAATCCTAGAATATTTTCATCCACATATTTTACTTTTTAAACTCCTCCCAATTTAATTTCTACAATCCTTTAACTTTTTAGAAAAAAATGCGTCTCATTTCAAAGTGAGCCAAATATAGAGATCAGAGGGAGTAAGTGTCTATACATAATATTATTAAACCAGATATGAGAATAAAAGGTGGGGTTGAATCAAACAACATATGAGAAAACAGCAAGCAAAAACCAACCTTTTGGTCTCCGGTTCTTCCTCCAGACTGCTCCCTTGAATCCACAAGTACGGCTCCATGCTGAACAACATTAAGCTGAAAATCAAAGGAAAGGTAAGCCATCGATGTATACCTTTCAACATTTCCGACACGAAAACATGATTCAAAGACAACCAGACTAACAAGACTTTCTCACACTCTACCTAGTGAAACATCGAGAGCTTTATTTTTGTGGGGTGGTTTTCCCCCAAACCGGATGCTGCATGGAGATTGTCACGGGGGATGGATGCAAATTAGGGAGGGCGCATTACCAAAATGCACCCTCTTGGTTTTCATTTTTTTCTTCCATTTTTTATGTGTTGTACGTGAAGAATAAAATGATGTTATGAGGGCGCTTGGTTTTTGTTTTATTTTTCATTTCTGTTGGGTTGTTTTCCCACACGTGGATTACACGCGTCACACTTACATGTAGTCACATTACACGCGCGGATTACACGTGTCACACACGTCACACCTACATGTGTAGACACGTGGATTACACGCATCACACCTA
>JAULKK010292691.1:0-13195 GCA_032355705.1 Rubia peregrina
ATTCATCAAAAGATGGGAAGTGATCGGGTATTAATTAGGTATCCATAATTACCCAATTTTAAATGCGTATATGGGAAGATTGGAATCCCAATCCCATTTATCTTTGTAACCCAATACTATAAAACCCATTTGATCATAATCCCAAACTAAAAATCAATGAAAATTTTGCATCTCATTAACTTGTATTCAATGGATCCCAATGGTTATTGAGATTAATTGACCTCTCTAATTGGGACAAAGAATAAGTAAGATGATAACGATTTAAATGGCGGACACCTTTTATTATACACTCTTATTAAATTTAAAGTTATCATAGCATCCTCTTCATATTTTATTTTAATTAATTGTTTGAGTATATAATAAGATATCATGTCCTGAAGACATAGTATCTTCTGCTTGATCTTTTAATAAAGTCTGTGAAATCTCAGCAATCACTGGTACAGGAACCCTACATAGACACCGGTAATGTGGTACATGGCTACCGGTTATTCGCCCCCTGAAATATCAGTGCCTAAATATAAGGGTGGTGAAATGTAGTTACAAAGGAACCAGTATATAAAATCAGTGCTAGAAGTTCATACCTAGAATCGCTAAAGTGATACTGGTGCCAATTATAATTTAGTGGTGTTGATCAGGTTGAATGCTTTCGGTGCTTAAAAAAGAAAACCGATACTGATAATGACCAGCGCCGACTGTTGATCGTTGCCGGTGCTAAATGTAAAATTATTGTGTTGTGATTTTATATTTTAGTACCGGTTTAATTCAAGCAGCAGTTTAAGAACGATTTCCGTTGCTCGTAGTTAGAAGGATCTGATATACTGAGCACCAGTATAATATTCATACCTGTGCGTTTAACCCCCAGCAACGGTGGTTAAAATAACGAATTGGCGCTGGTTTTGATTCACATTTGCAATGCTATATTTTAATTTTTCCTAGCCCATCTCAGATTTAAATCCGGAGAAATTTCACAAAAATAAAATCAGATGGCTAATTTATTCTAAATCTAATTATAAAGAATTCAAGATAGTCAGAATCGAACCAAGAATAATTCTAAGAAACAAGAAGTGATCAATGTAAAAACTACACACGTTTTAAAATATTAACCTGCAAATTTATAAAACAACTGAATAAAAAAGAAATCAATTTTTAATCCTTCATTTTACAGCAGAAGGTTCTCAAAAGTCTTGATTCAAATTGAATATACACCCACCCAAGCTTGGGACTATTTGTCGGTTACATCTGCTATATCATTACCATTATATGCTCCTTGTCCCTTGAGAAATATCTATTGTGTACAAAACATCCCCTACATTAATTAGTTGAAAGTATTTATAAGGTATGAAGAATAAATGATTAATTCGTAATTTATCGACTAACCACTAGAATATCGATAGAGGTAGTCTTGAGCACAAGTTCTTCCGTGAACAGGAGGACGTAGTATACGCATTCCCAACCACTCAACTGACGCCGATTTTGCGAATGAAAAAATTGAGAAAAATGTAATTTTATTAAATAATGTTGGTTTGAAGGCACTCTTGGATTGAACGACTTACATCAATATTTGTGATTTTCCAGGTGTAATGGTCCGATGGTTGTATCTTCCTAATCTACCTTTGATACCGGTATGCTAGCCTGGAATGTTGAACTTTTAATGGTTACGTAATTCACACTTATAGAAGTTGAAATAAGTGTGATGAAAGGAATAAAAGTACCTAGAAATGACTTGGATTTCCATTGTAATACTGAAGCATGGTATCTAGAATGGCTTTTACACAACTATCGACTTCTGCGGCTTTGAAATACTAGACCAAGTTTCCTATACTGCACGAAACAAACTGAATGCGACCATTGTTGGTGTCAAGGATCTAGTCCTAGAGGTGCCTTGAAGAATAGCATTTGTTAATTTATTTTAAAAAATTAGAAAAAATAAATACAGGTTATGAGAAAAGGTTAACCGTACCCCATCCACACATCTATCTGTGAGTTCGATAGCTAGGTTGTCGTTCTAAAGTTGTCAAGTTTGTTTCTGAACTCCACCACCTTATCGATGAGCATTCCACTTTGATGTTTTGTGGAAAAAGACAAAGTTTGGAATTGTGGAACAACACAACCTTTCCCAACTCTTACATGCTTTTCAGAAGCGCATTGCAGTACTTGATGTAGTTCCCCATGTTTTCAAAGGGCACTTGTTGTTAATCTGAAATTAAGGAATCAAACAAGTTTTAGGCTGACAAAAACTAATTAAATATATGACAAGATGGATGGTCTTGAGATGTACCTGTTTCAGTGCCCTTTGAGGCAAGATGTTTTGCTTCGATGGACATTAGGAGTTTCTTGATCCAGATTGTTTGGGAGTCGACACCTAGTGGGAAAATGAACTAAACTTAAATGAATCTTAACCTAGAATGAAATCATAGTAGATGTAGTAATCAATTGTACTTATTAGCTCATCATAGCTGACATTAAGGCAATTAAATTCATCATTCCGGGCCAATTTGCCTTCCACATCCTTAGGATGGGGATCATCTTCGAGCCCGACCAAAGACATAGGTCAGTCTATGGAACCCCCCAAAGCCTCTCCCACAACATTGAAATGGTGATTGGTAGATAGCAATCCATCTCTGGATAGGTGGATTGGCTCACACACACGGATGCAAGCTACTAAATTCGGTGGCTTATTGAGAAGCCTAGATTTTTGGAGCCATGCTTTAGCTTCCCTTACCCTCTCTTCCTCGAGGCTCTTGATGAACAAGGTGACCAACTTACCATCTTGTTGCACGGAGAAATTATTAAGTTAGTCTAAACATTTTTAGGGTAAAAATGAAAAAAAGGAAAGTAAAAGTAGAAATTTAGTAATTGAAATGCATATAAACCTCCTCGTCTTCTTATCTGTCACTGGGATCTCACCTCCAACCACTAAGACCGGTGGATACACCAACCAAGACCTTCTCAATGAATCTCTTCAGTATTCTAGGCTTTCTGGAATATTTAACCCGCCTACTGCAGCCATTCCCTGACCAACTGGTTAAGGTAAGAAATCATCGCCTTCACAAACGGTTGAGCAGTGGGGGGGGGTTCTTGGTCTTTTTTTTGGACGAGAAGCTACTGTCGCACTTGTTTCTTGTTATACCTGGGATAACAACAACTGCTGGCAGTCGAGTGTAGCGACCAGGGTGATCCTTCTTCCCTGTGGCTCTTATTAGAATTTCCTCACCCGGTGCCAACTCTAGGGTTCCTTTTGCTCTTTTTCGTTCATTCTCAACTGCAGTGCATATTATTAGGTTAGTAATGAAAATATGTTTACATATACATAGATATTTATATGAATTGAATACTTACAATATCCTCGGGTATGGCTTTGACTTCTGGGATTGCATAATCTTTATCTTTTACTCCATGTATACCAACGATTTGTCTGGATTGAAATTCCTGGAACTGATCTCATGTTCGATTTCTTCTTTTGTGTAGCCTTTATCCCTCAGCTTCTTTCTCTCCCTCTCTTTTAGCTGCTTGATAAGCTTTTCCCTTGTAGTCATGTTGCTCCTTGCTCCTTGGTCTGTTGTGATGGGTGTATTTCTTTTTCTTTGACTGGGCATTTACCCTTGCTTTTTTTCTTCCGAAAACAAAAAATATGTATAACCAGTTATTATCACAATAAATTAGTTGATGAATATTGAAATAATATTTATGATTTGTGTTAAGAACTATACTTACCATGAACTCTGGTGTTTTTCTATTTTCTTTGAACACTTTCCATTCCTCATCATCCATCCATTTGTACTTTTCCCTGTACTTTTCCCATTGCTTTTACTTTGGAATTTTGCCGCTCGGCATGAAATGTATGTACTTGATCGCCACATTCAATTTCCAATTACGATGTGTATCGGCAGCCTTGCCTACCACATCCATCCTCAAGTTCCTCCATTGTTCTTCAGTCAGTTTTGTTTCAAAATAAAAACTTCCTTGGGAGGAGTTATTATATAATATACGTTAATAGCAACAATTAGGCATTTCAAATCTAAAAATGATAAAATATGGGATTTTACCTTCATATCTCTCCATGCCTCCTCCTTCACATCTGACGGAAAATTTGGCCAATGTGCCCATGTACCAAATCTGACCTGCCTTCTAAATGCGCAGTTGCAATGAGCGGTGCAAGTGCTCCAATTTTTAAAACAAACCATTTCACCATTAATGCACTCAAAAGCAACCGGGACAGGGTCTTTTTCCTTGGCTAGCATGAACGACTGACACGTAGCCGTAGGGTGCATTTGGTACGGTTACCATCACCTTTTACTAATATCACGTACTATACCAACAATTTGGGTATGTTAGTTTTTAAAAACAATACCGTACCAAATCTTTGGCATACCAAGACATCGGTATACGTAAAATTTGGTTGGTACCGGTATGGTATGATAAAATACCACCATATATAAGATGTAATGAATTATTATTTTTGCTCATAAAACAAATTGCAAATAGTTAAAAAGTTTATATTGTATAATCTTAATTTTAGCAAATTAAATATTCTCTAACATAATAATAGAATAAAGTTTTATTTTAGACCGACTAACTGTTAGGCGGAGTTATTTCATAATTAATTTAACTAATAGGGTGATTTTATTTTATTTTTATTTATTACAAAAAAATCCTATAACTTTGAAAAACTTTTAAAATGTGTTGGAATATATAAATAATTATATTTTGACCCTAAAAATTATTGAAATGAGGGTTTTCTTTATTCGTCTAACAGTTAGTCAGTCAAATCGGAGACTATGATAAGTTATAATAAATAAATAGAAAATTAGGATATAATTTTTTGTAAGGCTTAAACAAAAATGTTAGTTGTCAAAAAATATATAATTTAAGTAAATATTTTAAACTTTTACCAATATCCAACATATATATTGGAACCAAAACATAAACTACATATTTCAAATTATTGTAATTGGTTTTATTATCAAAGAATGATTAATCTTAACTAAATTAAAACTTAAATTTCACATAATATCAGTTATAATTTTAATATATAAATATGTGGTATGGTATGTTAATACCATGGTAATATTTTCTCAATACCATTACCATACGATCACAAATGTGTGGTACGGTACTACCATACCACATCATAGGTTACCAACATATTCTGTACAAACGGTACGTGTTTCGGTTGGTAAGTTGGTTGGTATGATATTTTGGCTAAACATGTCAGCCCTACGTAGCCATTCCTCATTCCCTACACCATATGGCAATCTCAAACTTGTCGAACGCTTTCCCCTGACGGCCACCTGCCTTGATAAGGTCATCATTCCACTATTCACGATGGTTGTTGCCCTCGCTATTGTCCTCATACTCCTCGCCATGTCATCACCCTCTTCAGCAGTGGCACGTGTCACACCCTTTCCCTCTTTCTCAAATTGAATTTTTCAGGGTACATTCGGTGCTTCTTTATCTTGTTCTGGTTGAAGGCTATCTTCTTGGTGAGGGCCACTCCTCTTCCTTTTCCCAGCTACCTTTTATTTTTATTTTGGAGGCATCTAAATATGAATACAAATATAATTCATTAGAAATACAAAAATGATTATAACAATTGTCTAGAAAATTTATATAAACTCATATCAAAGTGGATAACCATATCGTACAACTTTAATGACCATCCAACCAAAAAAAGTGCAAAAAATCATCATACCAACATTTTTAGACTGACAACAAGACCGGGTAATCAAGACATCTTGAATCCTTTCTAACAACCACATTTAAACCATTACATCAATGATGGGTGAGATACATCACAATATATGATATCTTTTTGAACAGACACGTCATATCACACAATGAACTACGTCTCATACATCACAAACGACATAGTTTCCAGGGTAATTATAATGGGTACAACCCTAAATATATAAACATTAAATAAGCTTTATTGATACATTTCATTGAACACATACGATTTCATATCCATTTTTATTGAATCTAAAGGAATTTAAACTTTCTATAGAACAAATAAACTTAAAATACCTGAAGTACCTTTGAAGAATGCAACTTTGTAACCGTGTGGGAGGCGATTCTGATCGGCTCCGACCACTTGATTTTTGAGATACAAAAGGAGGGGGGAGGTTGGGTTGTAATGTAAGGTGGATTTGAGAAAGTGGAGTAATGGAGGGTGAATGAGGAGTGATGGTGGTGGAGTACGTGGGTAAATATCTGATTAAAAGAGGAGAAACCTTTTGGAAGAGCTTTTCGGAAGAGAAATTTCCACCGTTATGTTGAGCAAGACGATCGACCGCGTTATATATTAAGCAGAGCTAACATCGGTACCTCAACCCAACATATCGCTACTGATGTTATTTCCACTGTGTTATAGAGAACCCACAAATACTTTAATTATAGAGCACAAGTATATTACCGATGCAGTTTAGCGAATTACTGGTGCCTATGTTAACTTAAAGCAGCAGCGTGACCCTTCTTTAATTATATTTTTTTCCAAGCTGAAAGGATTCAGTTATAAATTTTTCTAACTTTGGAGCACTGGTACTCCAACCGATGATGTTTTTTTAAAAAAGGTGATGGGTACAGATAAAGCAGCTACGCGTGACTGTTTTAAATGAATTTCCCCCAAAATTATGGACAGAGAGGCAAGGGCTAAATTATTTCTAAGCACCGGGAGGATATACCGGTGACATAAATAGGATTGCCGATGCTTATTTATTTTATCTGGATGGTAATGTTTTCAGCCCAATATCTTTTGGGTGAGAAATCACCTTTTCAAGTCAGCACTGTTATATATACCGAGGCCTATATGAATTCACTAAATTTTGAATTTCCCGAACTTTTTTGACATAAAATTTTAATTTCCCCCTTCACCCATTAGCACCAGTATTTGTCACTGAAATACCAGTGCTAGTCGAGTTACCATTATTTTGTATAATTCAATTTATTTCCAACATAAAGAGTAGTTTTTTTATTGTCTCTTCCTGCAAAACAGATCCTGAAAGTAATTACGGGGAAAATACTCCGACGGTCAAGTCAGCACTTTTCCTTAAGAAAATTAGAATTCCTTAGTTTAGTCTCACTTATCTGAGTCAGTGTTCGGCGATTGTAGTCATGGCTCCGCCTTACTAGGGTTTAAGGTCGTGGGTTACATCGTGGTTGAATCATGGTCATTATAATCTCGGTCTGTGGCTAAGTGTTGATTGTGATTCCGTCTTTCTCGGTTCATGGTTGAGTCCTCTTGGACATGGTTCCACCTTTATCGCTTCGTGATTGACATGGACGTTGGGCTAAATCATTATATATATTCCATCTTCAATTATTTGTGGTCGAGCATTGGGCTGGGCCTAAAGGCCAGCAAGTCAGCAACCTCTAGCTTATGGGCTAGGTATACACCATAAGCTCCCCTCAGACATGAAGACTAGTAAACACGAAGCGATGACTTCATTTATAGAATATATGTGAACTGTTGTTTCGTGAACTTCTGAAGCAAAATAACATGTTCGTCCTTGATGTAACTAAGATTGTCTTCACAAAGTGTTACTTGCTTCCGGGCTACTAATGCGATTTTGGTAATTTTCTGATTTTGAATTTTGAATTTGAATCTTCTCTATATCCGTTGTACTTGTAACTTAGTCGTTTGAGATTGTGCTTCATCGAACCGAGATTTTCTCCTTTTTATTCGTTGTATCATTTCAAAATTTTCTCTCCTGCCATTATATTCCCCCCCTTTATTTGCACTTCAATTTTGGTGACTTAATTGTGTCATTATTCAGTATACTGTATTTTCCCATATATCGCCGACTTCTCGCATTCCTAAAAAGGTAAGTTACTTGTTGTCAGACATTCATCATTACTTTCTTGTTTGATTTGACTACACTTGGCTTTTTCACTTTTTAAAATTAAATTCCTTAACCCTTTTGGATTTCTCACCCTCTTCCTGCCTTCTTTATCGTCTTAGCTCCTCATCGTACATCAACTCGTAAGTTTCCTTGTTCTTAATCTCCTTCTTTTCTTAGACGATTCTTATAATTGTGAACTTGTGCGTCATCTCCATTATATTAACTTTGTTTCTCAATCTTGGTTTAGGAGTTCTTCGATTGCTTTCTTTCTTTTCTGTTCTTTTTTTTCCTTCTCTTTATGTATTCTGTGTTTCCTTCGGAATATACCCTTTTGTGTTCTGTGACTCCGATTAATAGAGTTTTCATTTGAATTTTAGGAATTTTTTATACCTCAATATCTATCCCTAATGTTGGTGAACTCTCCGTAAAAGATGTTCCGATTGGCGATGTCAACTCAAGGGAGAATTCCGGCCTTGTTACCAGTTCTTCTACCGTTAGTAGTATTGTTTTCGATAACTTCTTGGATAATTTTAAAAAGTAGTTTTCCTTTTTTGCACTCCTATGAGCTTAAGGCCCATGATAGTTCTGAGAGTGTTCGCACTCCTCCTCCTGGCTTCATATCTTTCTATTTAGACTATCTTAAATTTGGACTATCTTTCCAATTTTTTAGCACATCGTAGATTTACTCTCACATTACCGGGTCACATTATCTCAGCTTCACCCTAAGGCTATATCAATCATTGTTGTTTTCTATCATGTGTGCGAGGAAGCTCAAATCCCTTTTTTAATTGACCTATTTTGTAGCCTTTATTAGCTTCACAAAGTGCAAAATTCGTCTGGAAAATTCACCTTTTATTCGGTCATTCCTAATATCGAGTTTGTTAGTGGGGGTTTTTTTTAATAACTTTGGTGTGTGGCCAAAAAAAAAATTCTTCTTTAAAATTGGTAATATAAATGAACCAGCTTTTCCAGTTTAGAACTATAATGTTCCCGAATCCAATTTTCCTAAGGCAGGGGTTCGCCTTAATGCTGAATCCGAGGTTGTATTAACACTTAGAAAACATTCGATCTGTCTTCGCCATGCTGATTCTGAGAGTGAAGGTGTTTGTTTGTCGTTATATTATCGTTTTCCCATGTCCTAGTTATTTCTCTCTTACTTCCCATTATCCTATTATCTCTGCGTGTTTGTCTAATTTGTTTTGTTCACTAGATTGCAGATATGGATTTGGCCAAGCATTCCATTGAGAGGATTTTCTTTTCTAATGATGAGAATGTGCAGCCCGACGCTCCGTCTACCCAAACCCACGATAACACTGCAACTGTTGTCTCTCACGAGAATGCTGTCGAAGGAAATTCTCAGTTAATAACTACTAAGGTTATACCTAATGAAGGTGGAGAAGTAGTTGCTAGAAATGCTACTGATACTTCTCAAAGAATAAGGAAAGGGATCAAACTGGTGGATCCTCAAGTGCCTTAGAGCCCCCTAAGAATGGGCGTGTTAGTCAATCTTATCCCAAGCTTCCACCGCAAAGCCATAACTTGATGGTAGAAGGAACTATCCCTGCTACTCTATCTAAACTTTCACACCATGAGACAATGTGTCAAGGGTCACCCTCTCAAGGAGTAAACTGTGTGGCCTAGCTGTGCTAGGTAACCGGATATGGGTACTCCACATCCGGTTACCTTTTTGTAATATATTGAAAATGAGCATTTGCTCCCTAGTTGTCGGGTCTTGTATTGATTTCTTGTTGCTTGTTGTGAAGCCTTGCTCAATTAAAACTCGTGTATTTCCATTGTGTACTCGGTCCACGCCCTTTAAAGGCTTGGTGTGCAGGGTGCAACCAAACTGAGTGTGACGTGCGTGGAAACTAGGCGGTAGTCGGTTAACTCTTTGAGAGGGTGACCCGTGGTACAATGGCCATGACATGTCTCTTAAGAGTTTTAAAATTATATTTGATATGATTTAGTGTTTCTCTTCTATGATGTCTAACTGTTATGTTTGTTTATGTATTTTTATCATCAGGTTGGAGAAAGTCTCCAGCTCGTCAGCGAATGAGTTTCACAGTTCACTAAGGGAGACGATTCGCTTCTTGAAAAATATAGGCCAACAAAGAGAAGTGTGTAGCTCTGAATGTCTCTCTTGAAGCTTTTGAAAAGCGTGTATGCTCTGCTGAGGAGAGTGCCTTGGCCACTAAGAAGGAAGCTAATAAGCTGCGTTCTGAACTGGAAGAGATGCAGACTAATAGTTCTACTTCACCTGGATACCCTCAAGTCCTTGTTGATCGACTCGTCAAAATGAAGTCTTTCTAGAATTTATTTGAGGAAGTTACTACTTGCACTTGCAACGTTGGGTGCTGCAAGGCACTGGTCGAACTGCGAGAACTTAACTCCACTTCGAAATCGAAGAAATTGCGCAAACTGGCTAAGTCTGAGATAGTGTTAGAGCAACAGAAGATTGTGCTTAATGAGGGTTTTATTAGTTGTATGTGTGATGGCGGTCAACCTTATGCCTTGTTGTCCCACCTTGCTAGTCTTCCTTCTTTACCCTCTTTCATTGAGCTGAAATGGTGTGTAGTTGATTATTTTGAAGGCCTTCAATTCGGTTCTTGTGCTTCTAGGTTTTCTCCTATTCCTGATGCCAATGCGAACGCTGAAATAAATGTAAACACTGAGGTTTCCACTCAACATGCGAACAAGGAGGATTCCGCTATCATTGTCCAGGATTTTTATGTTTCTCCCTCTAATGTCAGTTGATCTCAGTGTTGTGGATTTTGAGATTTTTTTAGTTGTAATTCGTAACAATACTCTAATATATGCATGAACTGTTTTTACCATCGTGGATATTAATTAGCGATGCCCTTCTAATTTTGCAACTTCTCATCATATTTATTTATATGCAGGGCTTTGATATTTTGGTTGATCATAAGTTTTTGAAACGTCTTGACAATTTGGGATCTAATGTTCATTTTTCTCACCGCCCTAGGTTTTTCTCTCCCTATTCACATTTCCCCATTAAACTGATTGAAGTTACTCAGTCTTTATCTAGGAAATATATTGAGCTTGTTTCTGCTGATTCCTTCTCTAATTGGGAATCCATTCCATTGCGTATTGGGTGCCAAATTCCTATTTCCTCATCATCTCCATCTTCTAAGGCATGCCCTTGTAGCAAGTTTGTACCCGAAGGTTACAGTATTGAATCCTTAGAAAAGGATATAGTTTGTAGCCTAATCAATCTTGAATCTGTCGGTATATACATACGTTCGGTTAACCTTCCTAGCCATGTTTAGGGATGGGCTCTATCGTTAGGTATTCATCTGAAGTATATGCCAATTAGTATCAATGACCTTGAAGTTGGGTGGAAGAAGACTTTAAAAGATACTCAAGACTCTGTTCGTGAATAGAAAGAATTTTGTGATGAACAAAAAAACCTTAGTCGACACCAACATGTGAGTATGGTTACGATGCTTAGTAACAATAAGAGGCTAAGAATTTTTCTGCAAGCAAGGCCCGTGAAGCTTATCAAAAGACCTTGATTATTGTTAAGCAGTGTTCTCGCATCGACGATTTGTCGGATTGATTGGAGAAAAAATAGAATGAGTTTGATTACCTTTCTTCCTCTTCACCCAGGTGGCAGAGAAGACTTGATGAACAATTTTCTATAAATACTCAGCTACATAGTGAGAATGACCAGCTTCGTGCTGAGTGTAACCATCTTAACTCGTGTGTGCACCAGCTTAAATAGGGTTGTGTGGATTACAAGGATAAGCTCGAGGCTCTTCCATCATTATCTTGTGGTCGTTTTGGTTGCGGAGACTTGACTAAGAATATCGGCGAGTAGAGGATTAATATTTCCGAGTATGTTAGATAGCATATTTCCCAACTGGAGGATGAAGTGCAAAAATTGATGGTTACAAACAAGAATTATCAAGATACTGTTGATGTTATGAGTATGCATCTTGACCGCGAGGAATTTGGTTTATTTTAAGGTATACTATGCACGATATCTTGGTTATATGGAGTGAAGGGGCCTAACGCAGCATCCCACCCACTTATACATGAAATGGCAGTATGAACATATTCTGGATGAAAAGTGCGAGGTTGAGCAATCTCGTCGTGAGGCTGAGCAACCTCGTCGTTGTGGCGGTTCTTCCTTATCTGAATGTCAAGGTGCAAATAATTTTTTCTTTTATTTAATGTACTAGTTTACTTTTTGGAATGTTTCAAGTAGTACTTCTATGTTATATTGACTTGTATTTTGGAATCTGGTTCATTCGCTGTTAAAGTGTTATCTTTTTTCCCCTTGTTTGTTCATATGTTTTTTTAAGAGGTCTATTTCTTTCGTTATTAAAGGTATAAACCTTTACCATGCGGATCTTCATGGTTTATTGTTTGCTTTTGTTGCTGATTCTGTGGGAAATTTGCCTTTTTGCAAGATCTATGGCTTGCAAAATTAAAAGTTTGTATTGTGCAAACCTGTAATATTTAACGCTTGCTTTTGTCTTTATATATGTAGGCATATCTGCCTTTTTGCAATATTTGTGGCTTGCTTAGTTAAGTTTACAAAGTTGCAAGATTTATAGCTTGCAAACTCGAGAGCTTGTATTGTGCGAACTGCAAGATCTATTTCTTGCTTACGTAATTGTTTTTGCAGGCATATATGCCTTTATGCAAGATCCATGGTTTGTAAAAGTAAGGTCGCGAAGTTGCCATATCTATAGCTTGAAAATTCCAAAAGTTGATGTAAGTCAAGGACATGGAAAGTTATTTGCTTCAAAAGACGCTTTTAGATATTTATAATGTACGGTTGCAATAATATCGCTTTCCAAACTAAACAAAGATGTGAACATCACCAATTATCATCTCATGGCTCTTATACAATCTGGATTTTTCCTATCCACCACCTTGGATCTACACAAACAACTTTATTAGGTTGATGATATGTCAAGTGTTGGAGACACAACTATTATCCAATCTTTCTAACTCATAGCAGCTGGAATGGTACGCTTTCACTATCTTGTACGGGCCTTCCCATTTTGGGGTTAGCTTTCCCTTTTCTTCGGCCAGGCTTGCTTCATTTTTCCGAAGGAGAAGATCACCAATTCGAAATCAAGTCTCTTTGACCTTTTAGTTGTATGCTCTTGCCAAAATTTCTTTATACTTTGCCTCTGTGATTGCTGCCCGTCGTCTTTTCTTCTCGAGTTCATCTAAATCCAACCTCATCATTTCGGGATTATCGTCCTCCTTGTATTCCTCTACTTGAAGGCTTGTGGGAGGTCGTCTCCGTACCTCTCAAAGATGTAATTTATAGCCCTAAATGTGTGCTAACTACAACTAAGTAGCTAGTGGCAAGTCGGGGT
>JAULKK010292709.1:0-13193 GCA_032355705.1 Rubia peregrina
GAAAATGATATATACAAAACCAATCAGAAAGGGTATTCATTTCTTAACATGATTCTAATTTATCTAATATTCTATTAGTTTTGCTTATAAACAAAGCAATTTATAAATTCTACCAAACAGAGTCATATTCTACTGAGTTTAAACCCAAAGCTAAAAATAAGATCTTTAATTTCCTTCTACCTACCAAATGTAATCATTTTTCAAGTACAAATATGGCATATTTAATACATGATAATTTTGTAATATTTTCCAACATGAATGAGAGAACTCTTAAAAACAAACCCCTATAAATATCAAGGCATGCCTCAATAAAGTTTAATCAATTCTCAATACTCTGATCTAATTCTGTTGGTTTGAATTTGACATTGGAGTTGCTTCCCTGACCATCCCCGTGATTTTTTTGTTGCATATTTGGCGCGTTAAAGAAAGTTTTGACATTCAGATTGCAATTTGACACACATTATCTGAAAAGCCTGATGGGAACATATTTTTAACAATCGAACACCTTGTTCACTTGCGCCTCAAAAGGAAACTACATACAAAGGTCCATCACTAGAAGCATCCAATCTTCCGTTGACTGACAATTTACCATCAACAGTCAACTCAGCGAGTACGACGGTCATAAGAGCTACTCAGCCCATATCTTGAGCCTCGATAGGAGTATCAACCAATTTTGCAGTAGCCGCTGCTAAGTGAGAGTACCTTCGATTTTGATCAGTGGAGTTCGATGATTTCCTAAAAGCTTGACAGGCCCATTTCCTGGGGTAGCACTAGTTGTCGACCAACCATGAGAAATTCAATTCAAACATCGCAGAATCCAGAGGAGAGCATCATCATTAGTCTGACAGGTGTCTTCACTACAGTAGGGATCAAACCTAGCATCCCCCATACACGCTAGACTACAAGGACTTACCTAGTCACATATACTGATGGCAGTGTATTAACAAGCTTCATCATGCGGGGAATTCTTCCCGAACCACCATACTGTCCAGGATGGGCATGTGTTGGCTTGATCATCCTGTGTACATGGAAACAAGGTTCCGAGAAGTTCATGTGACTAATATTCGATGCTCAAGTAAGCTTTTGTGTCCGTCTAGAGGTTTTACAAGAGAAAATGCCATTACCGGTTTCCTCACTCTTGGTTTCCATTTATAGCCAGTGACCTGCGTGATCAAGGTTAGCTTTAGCTGACCAATCTTGTCATCGTGGTCCGCATCGTGTTTCTTTTGTTGCTGGGTAGGGTTTTTATTAAGATGATCGTGGGCAATGATCATCTTTCTGCACGAGGTGAGGTACACTTCGTATTCTGCGTGCTGCTATTTGTGTTCATGACTTTGGGTCGCTAGTGCGAGATGTTGCAATCGGGTTTAAGCTTCAATTGGTTTGGAGAGGTATATACCAGATGCCCCCAGCCTAGTTAAGGAGTCGTGGCAAGCTAAGCTAACGTAATTTTTATTTAAACATGAAAAGAGCAATCATGAGCTGGGTTAGTAAAGTAAATGTGAAACGCTTTGTGAAGTTGTGGTAAAAGGTTAGCGGCAAAGTGATTGTCGGCCTCTTGGATAAAGATATGCCGGAAAATGCAATCTATCTATTAATTTATTTCTTATTTCCAATGCCAGTTATTAATGGCTCAAGAATTTAGGGGGTAGATTTGAAATATAAAAGGGAGTGGTAAGAGTGTAATTAACGGTAGTGCATTTAGTGGTTATTAAAGATTTTAATATTCTTGGTTTCTAAATACCCGAAGGGAAATATCAATCATCTTACTTTTTGTTGACTATGTTCTCGTACTCCCATATGGCGAGGAAAGGTTCAGGTGGAATTCTTGTTGTAGCCGATGTAGCTGTGCTGAGGGATAAACATACTTGTTTGTCTAGGTTTGAGATCAGGGTTCCATGTTGGAGAATTTGTGATGGGTTCGCTGCCTGGTATGTTTAGTGTATATGAGTTCAAGTTTAAGTATGGCTTAACCTTTCCTGTTCTTGTCTACTTCATAAGCATCTTAGAGGCTTATGGGGTAACTCTTGCTTAATGGCATCCTTAGAGAGTGGATATATTGGTTTCTTTTGAGCCAGTGTGCCATGAGGTTATGCAAGATTTTAGCGTGCATATGTCTCGTACATATTATCATCTTTGTAGGATGAACACGAATGAGTCTTTGGTGATGTTAAAACTTGCAATGTCAAAGATTGATATCATACTGGCGGTTCCCGACGACTATGAGATCTGGGAGGATAATTTTTTTATGTGAAGTGTCATGCCAATAGTTCAATATTGTTGTGGAAAGATTACGTGTTTGTGGATAGGGAATTATAATAGGGGAAAAAGATGGGCCCTATGAGGGAGTTGGTTGCCCATCCAGAGAAGGTTGAAAGGCCGAAGGGCCGACAATGTATGATATCCATTTAAAGTTTAAGGTTTATGTATTTTTCGAGGTATATTTGATATGCATCCTTTTTTGTACCTGTGAGATTTTGCAGTCCAGCAGAGTCGCTGCCCCCTGATAAAGATGCGAGTGCATTTAATGGTCATCCTGGAGGCAGTTATCTAAAATTTGTTGCTTCACGCATAAATGAGCATTTGGATGGGGCTGGTCAGGGGAAAGTTGTGACTGTATAGTGGGGATGAAGGATGCGGTGAGGGTCCTTCGAAGGTGACAAGGTCATAAGAACTTGGCGGGGTTGTGAATACTAGGGATATTCACAAGTTAGCTAGCGTTATCGGTTCAACCAAGGATGTGTTATTTTCATAATGATTTGACATGTAATTTTATTCCTTATTTTTGTTTTAATAGGATTGTAATTGAATAGGTTGGTGATATCTTGATTTGTGTGGCTTAACATGTTATGGAGTATGCGAACAAGTCAAGAGAACTTCCACATGGTAGTTTCTACTATACCTGATGTACGGGATGGAAGCGGTACTTCTCGTTGAAATTGGCTTGTCTAGTCTTTTGGATAATCGGATTAGAGAAGGAAACAAACGATGAAGAAGTATGCACAAACTTAGATTTGCTGGATGAAAATAGAGAAGTGTATAAAATTCATCAAGCCAAATTGAAAGACAACGTGAAAAAAGTACCATGACCGAAGGGTGGGAAAAACCCAGTTTGACTCTGGAGAAATCGTCATGAGAAGAAACGAAAACTTAGCTAGCTGGGAAGACCCATACAAAATCTCAGAAGCACACACTAAGGCAAGCTACGTGGTGGAAGACATGATGATAATCTGGGTTCCCAGGAGATGGAATATTGTCAATCCATGAAGGTACTACTGTCGAGAAATGATACAATGATTTCTCCCCCACGAAAACTCTGTGCTCCTGTCAGGGTGTAGCTTCCTCAAACCAAATGCTATAGGCTAGAAACAATTTCCTTTTTTTTGTATTCGGATACTAGGGAGTTTTTAATCCCAACAAGAACTATAGGAGCACATATTTTCATATATAAAATTCATGTTTAGATTCAATATAATGCCCAAGATCTCCACCAATGAGATATCTCATTACAAGATAACCTACGTCGGTAGAAATCCCATAAGAGGATAGCCACTCTCCATCGATAAGATTTATCATCGGAAGATAATCTCCATCTGCTGAAACCCATATGAGGATAACCACTCTCGATATACGAGATATCTCATCAGAAGATAATCTTCATTGGCTAAAATCCTATTCGAGGATAGCCACTATCTACCAATGACATATCTCATCAGAAGGTAGTCCCTAACATATGAAATTCCACTGAGGGATAATCACTCTCCATCGATGAGATATTTTATCAGACTATAATATTCTTCGGCAAAGTCTTAGCAGAGGACAATCTATATTAAAGAACCCTATGGGTGCCTCATCAGAAGATACCCAAAAAGGGATAAATAAAATTGTGAAAGCCTTAGTGGTCACGACCACCTGGCCGAACCGAAGCATAATCATGAGAACATCTCAGGGACAAGAGTTATAAGGATCGACACATGACAATAATTATACAAGAAATTTTGCGAAAACCTAAGGATTGATTTTAGATCAAATCTTCATCCCAAACACCATATAATAGAAATTGTTTGGTTGATGCTGTCAATCAGGGATATTGAAGTCGTTTTGACTAACTTAAACCAAATTTGTCCAAAAATAACATACTAATATTATTAGATTACTGATTTTAATTACTTACTATATATAATCAATCATACATTGTTAAAATATATAACTTCTAAAAATATATTTAAAATCGTAAATATCTCATACTATATCTATTTATCTATATATCATTAAAGAAAATCCAAATAAACACATAATCTGAGATAAAAAAAATGTTCAATTTTTTTTATACAGTGATAGAGTACTCTTCATTGAAATATGTATGCATATTATTTATTTGTTATATATGACAAAGTTTTATTTTAGACCGACTAACTTTTATCCAAGCACCATATAATAATAATTGTTTGGTTGGTTCTGTCAACCGAGGATATTGAAGTCATTTTGACTAACCTAAACCAAGTTTGTCAAAAAATAAGATACTAATATTATTATATAATATTGGTTTTTAATTACTTACTATATATAATCAATCATGCATTGTTAAAATATGTAACTTCTAAAGATATATATATATATATATATATATAAAACCATAAATATCTCATACTATATCTATTTATCTATATGGTGCTTGGATACTCCGCTAGTATAACATAATAGAAGATCATTTCTTCAAGATAGTGAAGCGGAAATAAATAAATAAAGAAAACAGCAGAAGCTAAGAAAAAGTAAATTTATTAATCTGAAGACTCTCGAGTTTTACCAAAACTAAGGATTACAACTGAAGATATCATATCCTATTTAAGTTTTAAGCATCGAATAAATAGCTAATGGAACTACTTATTAAGAAAAAGGATCTGTGGTTCCAGATTTGAGCAGTTTCTTCATATCCACGAGCCTCCTTCTGTTAGGACTTTTCAAACCTCTCAAGAAAAAGAACGCCTTCCTTGGGCTATGAAATTCTCGGTGAAGAAGCTAATGGCTTGAAGATGAAGAAGTGGAAATTCTTGTGCATTCTCTCTCTGTTCCACCTTGCCAAAGCTGTACCACCTGCCCAAAGCTAAGATCTTCCGCAAAATCAACTGAAATCCAGGACCGATCACAAGACATCTGAGAATTGCTTTCCTCTCTACCTAGGCTGCAACCAAATAATGACTAAACCATGGATATCATAGAGTAAAACCCACCTTATTGGTGGGAGCAGACAAAGTAGCATGACCACCTTCTCACAACTATAAAACATGGGTCGCAAGAGGCCTAAAGACTCTGTCCCCATCTTTTGTGTTCCGACAAACTAATTTCAGCGAAAAATAAGCCACTTTCATTGTGCCTTCTCTGGCCCCCTTCCATTGTCCATCAAAAGAAGGTGGTTCCAAGAACCACCTTTAAAATCGCCAACGAAGGCAGCTAAAAAATTCCTTTAAAAGCTAAGAGAACCACCTTTAAATGTTTCCAAAATCGGAAATATGCAGCTACCCCTCAGACTATGGACATGGGTTTCCAGACTCAGAAAATTATTATTTTCAGAGCATGAAAACTTGTCATTTGGCTCTTTAATAATTTCTACTCATTTTAAGAACTCGTGTCTTATTTCCGTTCTCATTTTGTCGACCGATTGCTCCAATTTTGGCTAGATGATATTTATTTCTGAAATAATCGTGCCTGTGGTATAACATTTGCATGGTCCGAGTACATTTCCGAATTAAGAAATAGTTTTGATCTTTTGGTCATGAAATCTTTTTATTTATATTTCCGACACAAAAAATGGCCTCAATACACAACAAAAAATATAACACAATAGAAGAAAGTATCTTGCATGTTGACAAAAATCTATAGATAATGCTAACCAAGAAATAATCTATAGATAGAAATAGGAAACACTAGGAATCTATTCCAACAGTTCTAAGCTTCATTATTTATGTAATTGTGTTGCTCTAGCAATATCCATATTTCCTAGGCCTACTGACCAATTGAGTATTAGATGTCTAGCCAAAGAATTCCTTGTATTGTTCATATCATCTTGGGAGTAGGGCTTCGATTTCTTCTGGAAAATCTGTCAATAACTAGTTAGAAACAAATATTAGAAAGCTTAATTAGATAGATTGCAAGAAATAATTGTACATGTACCTTGTCAATTTGAAGTAAGTCATCTTTGACTTCTTGAATGCACTTAGTTTCGTATAACATGACGTAATAGCAGCACTCCCAAGGTTACGCCTATTTCTTGTATTGATTTAAATTAGAACAGAATCCATAATTAAACTCTTATATCAATTATGCATTGTAAATTGGAAAAAATGTGATTATAATTAACCTTGATTTCGACCACCTAAAATTAATTTAATTTTGCTCGCTATTGTCCTTCATTGCCAATTCCAAAATCTTGACAAATGCATCCAATGGTTGGAAGTGCAGGGGATCCTTCCAATACACATGGTTATGGTGGGGACAATCAAAATCAATCTCCAATGGTCCATGAATAAGAAAATTTAAAATTTCTACAAAATTTGCAGTTTGTTGCAGGTAAATGAACTGAACAAAGTTTTTGTAACCTTTCAATGTATGGCGCAATGAAAAGATTCTTATCCTTCTGCCCTAGGCTCTTATGAATGCAGTCGATCCTCTCTTGTTTAGTATTGCAAATTTCTTGAATCGACATTGGGCACATGTATCCAATCCATCCCATCTTTTGATTATGGGTAAACAACATGTACCTACAAAATGCCATTTTATTTATGTAGATGTGAATTTATCCAAATAGTGAATTTAAATTTAAATTATAGAAATAAATCATAATTTGTAGATAGACATGATTGTTTGATTAACTTGCTCACATCCCCATCAGTCCTCAAAATCACTCAAAAATGCAATGATTTGCATCCGAATACACATTCATTTCCCAAGAATGCATGTGTTGTGTTTCGATCATGAGGTTGGATCCAATTATATAGACCCGTATGAAGTGTGGTGAGTCTCGAAGGACATGTGCTGTTGCAATGGGTGGTCTAACCTTCATGGGTGTTGTGGGCACCAATTTGTGTGTTTCTTTGACCGGTCTTGGTGTTGTTTTCACCAGTTTAGGTGATACAGACTGTGTTTCCTTCAAGTGTCGATGAGGCCAAAGAAGAAATATTCCCCGTGCAAAATCAACCTTCTTGTATTCTCCGTCTGTTATTGGCAAAGAGACACCCAACACCAACGGATCCTCCAACAAAATCCTAAAAATTCCCTCAGCAGTTTCTCGATTCACTGAATATCTCCGGGGAAATGACGTGATTCCTTTGATGGCAGGGTACAATTGGGCATCAAATCATCTAAGTTGTCTGGAAGAACAAGTCCGGTGTGTTGGATCAATTTATGAATGAGGATGTCTTGTTGCTCAATTTGTTTTCCTTTGAGAAGAGATTTTTCTATAGGGTGTAGACACTCGAGGGTTTTACACGATCATAAGACCTCGGAATTCTGAAGGTCTCTCGTTGAGTCATGAATCATCCCACATCCTTAGCATTCCCTGGGTGGTCATGTTTTTCGGTCACTTCATATAGGATGTCGTGCTTATCTGTTGGAATGAATTGCCCTCGCAACTGATCATTCTTCAATTTTTCTTAAATATAATAGAAGGAAAAATACTAATACACATTTTTGAAAAATTATTTGAAAGTAATAATGTATTCACTACAGCTTTTAGTTACAAATCATTCCACAATCTTTTTTTCTTCATGTTTCACATAAACTCCATCTTTCTTTTGTCGACATATTAGGAATGGATTGTGTCTCTAATTGATTGGTTTCACCAAAGTCCCTGCCTCATCATTGGTCATCCCACCTGCTATTGCAATTTGCACATCTTCTTCAAAACGTTGTTTCACTAGGTCAATTTCCGCCAAGGCATGAACCCCATGGCTCAATCGACGAGGAATTAAATTCTTTGCGGAAATATTTTGTTTATCTTCTCTTGTACCCTAAGTTAGGATGTTAAATTTATGTCATTACTATAGACATGTTAATCTAAACTCATCAATAATTTGAAATTGTTATTACTAACAAAATCCATATTTTCCAAGGTCCCACTGTTGTGGATCTCCTAACTATCTTGTTGAATGTGAGTGTAAGTTAACCCTGGGTGATCACCCCTCTTATCACAAAATATTTAGTCCCTTGACAAAGTGTACTTATGTTGACGCCAACTCTTAGACATCATCAACATACCCTTATTTTACAAATCACCCATGTCCAGTGATTCAATGTCAAATGACCTCTTTGAGGATTTTGAACTCCATATGGTCAATCATGGTGTTAAACTTTTAATGTAGGACACATATTGGGATAAGAATTCACTAATTCTACCTTCCATTCAATCCATAAAGTGGCCTTGTAATCTTTGTGGAATTGATGCCAACTATCATAGCAGATGTTCACCCTCGTTCTACCCACCTTTGCCACCCAACTAGACCATTTAGCACGTTTGGCCAATACACACTTTCCCGACTTATTGAATATCAACAAGGTTAACTCTTTTATAGCCATTCTACGTTCTAAGGTTCTACAATGAGTTCGAGGTATTTCTAAATCCTTGGAACCGTCATCCTCATCCTCATTATCATCCATACCATGGTTCGTTGTTGGTGGATTTTCATTTCAGAAAATTTAAAAAACATCATTAAGAGTCCTTTTCTTAGATGTCATTTTGTATGCTACATTCATAAATAGACCATAAAATTACTTAACCTTCCTTCAAGGCTAAATCTATATATGTAAAAAATTACTAAACATTAAATATATAAGACATACTTATTGACATATGCTAATAAATCATCTAATTTAAACTAATAAATCTACCTTAAAAATTTACATAGCAATGACGTAAGACATTAAATATAAAAAATCAATGAAAACTTAAACCATTAATGAACCTAGGATTCTCCAATGAAAATGCAACAACTAATCCTAAACCCCAACCAAATGAAAAGTAAAATACATATAACAAAAAATTGAATTTATATCAATAAACCACTACGATTAAATACACTAGGATTCCATTGAATGTGAAACTATCAATCATAGATATATACCATATCTCAATCTCAACCCTAACAAACACAACATAGAACTTAGCATTCATTATCCCTCATAGCTTCTTCTTCAATACCCTTGACCCTAGTGAAACCAAAAGATTGGGTAGATGAATTGTAATATAAGAGGGAAACGATGAAAAACATGAATACAATATACCTTAAATGATGTGAAGATGAAATTTTAAAGTGGAATGATGAGAAATTGATGTAAGGTATATGGAAGCATTTGGAAGGTGAAATGGGTGGAAAATTCGTGGGTTTTTTTGATTGTGTCATAAATGCCTTTATTAAAACCCTTTATGCTTTTTTTTCCAGGTCTGAAGCCCTTTCCAAACTCGGAAAGGTTAATCAGAATTTTTCCAAACTTGGGAACTGTACGGCCTTGCATTAAAATAATCAAGATACGTTTCCTAGTTCGGAAATGTGTTCCATATAAAAATGGTCAGATTTTCCAAAACCCCCCATATTTCCCTATTTGAATTCCACCCTTCCCAAACCCTATATTTCAAATTACACAAGTCTTCCACCACAAAACAATCCACAATGAGTCGTAGGAGCACGAGCGCTAAGTCTAAGGCTAGCGATCATAGTTATCGCCAGCTCTCAGAGATTGGTCAATCCCAAAAGTTCTTCAATGACCACGCTCAGAAAATGTATGAGGATTTCTCAAAGAAAAATTTATCAATTAAATTGGTATACCAGGGTTGAGCATTCGGTATCAATTCGTAAGGAGATTCATATTATTTGGTATCAGAGCAAAGCACATTTTTTGCGACCATGATATCAGTCGACATCAATTTGTATTGTAGGCCGACATCTGTTGGTACCTTTATATCCGTAATTTCATTTTTAGAAAAGAAAAGAAAACTAGAAAGTATAATTTAGCCGCCGTTGCCTGAAAATTCAGCGCTAGACATCTTGCCACCACTCAAGTCGAGCTCCGATCGCTGCCAGCATCTCCGACCGGTCATCTCCTCCCGCAAGTGCCTCCTGCTGCCTATCATCTTCGATCTTCCACCTTTGATTTGCGACCAAAATTGGTTCATTATTTTCCGATAGATTCACCGCCGTCGACCCGTCGACCAGCTTGAACTTCATCATCTTCAGGTTCTCCAGCAATGCCTTCGGACGCCATTCCCCATTCAGTGCGAATCCGATAAAGAGAAGTAAGAGAAAAGGGTTTCCAGCGAAGAAGAAGGTCGGAACGTGCATCACACGTACGGGCTCACACAAAGGTGTGTGAATGCACGCGTGTGACGCTTGAAGTGCATCCATTGAATGAGCATGTAACACACACACACACACACTCAACTCCTAGTTTGTATTGGCCTATTGTGGATCACCAATTTATCATGAGCTACTCTTAGTTTCTCGCCAACAGTGCTCTTCTCGCGAGTTGAAACAGTTCCAGCCTAGTCAGCACACATTCATTGCTTAGTCAGCGTCCAGGTCCCGTTTAAAAGTAGTACTTTGCAGGGATGGCGTGGGACATTTATCTACGTTTATTTTTGAATATCATTATCATTTGGAGGAGGAAATTTTTTAACCACTGAAGTAATGATACGATCTAAAAAAATCATTTATTATAGTTTTTTTAGCTTAGTATTTTTAGGAGGATAACATTATACTCTTTTTCCCACTGAGTTTTTTTAATGAGTTAGTGTGATCATTTTAGGTTTTTTATTATTAATGAAGCCATAAACTCAACCATGTCGGCTTAAAAGAGTTTTGGAAATACTTTAATTATGGTTTGGAATATTTAGTTTTTATTTGACTAGAATTAGATTTGTTAAGATTAGATAAGAAAAAATATATATTCAAGATTAGCTAGAATAAATTTTGGCCATATATTATCAATTTATTTTAGGTATTTTAGTTAGGCATGGTTTTAGCATCTTAAACTTGCCATAATTCTTTTTCATTATGGGAGTCACCAAATCCCGTTCTGTTTCTATTTCCGAGTGGTGGAATTATACCCTATAAATAGGGGATGCCATCCACAAAATTTTGTAGCATTATTATCAATAAAAATTTATGGTTTTCCAGTTATTACTCTTTGCTTGTGAGCATTATTTTTCATTGCTGCTTAATCTTGTGGGTTATTTAAATATCAATACTCTTTGTGAACTAATCCTATGAGCTAGTTAGTGAACAAATAACCCTTTATTTGTGAGCTAATCCTGGGGCTAGTTAGCGAAAAAATACTCAAATTGAAAGCCAATCCCGAGGGCTAGTTGGTGATCAATTTATGCAGCAGTTATTAGGTTTTTGCGAGATCCCTTAATTACGGTAAATGATCAATCAAATTACTCAATCCAGTGATTTTTCAAGGAGATTCATTTCAACCCCAGTCCATTTTTGGCAGGTTTCTACCAAAGGTCTTGAATCGTCAATCTATGATGACTGTCACTGATTCGACAAAACCGTAGCCTGATCGACATATTAGCGACTTCGCACCTATATATAACTGGGCCGATTTATACAACTGGCCTAGCAGTTGAAATAAAATGGCACAGTCAAAATATCAAAGAGATTTACAAGCACGAATCTTGAAGAACAATTAAGGTCTGCAAGCACAAACCCTAGCTGGAATCCACCGTAGAAAAAGATAATCTCAAAAATAGTATTATTAATGATAAAAATATTTGAATAATACAAGAATTCCTTAAATACTAAAAGAAATCGTAGAATAATAAAAAAGGAAATTTAGAATTAATTCCAAAATAAAAAGAAAATAAAAAAACATGCAAAAAAGTAATTTGCCATTTTGAGGCTTTAAACGACCTCAAATGGAAAAATGGATCTGGCCTCGCCTAATTCTAACTCCGAACGCAAAATTTACGTTTAAAACCGTGTCGAACCTTTACGGTCGTCCATCGCTTCTTCATTTTTCACCGCCATTCACCCTGCATCACAAAATGAGCTTGGACAGTAGTGGGTGTAGATCACATTATCTGATTTCACCCATGTACGTCGACATGAGTGGCATGTATCCGACTTGAGCATGACGTTGTACATATGTATAGGCCTTTCAGGCCAAAATGAATATATGCGAGCCCAAATGCTAGGCCCATGCTAAATAGTGTGGAAACAATATTCTGGAGTACAATTAATTATAATAGTTTAAGAAACATGAAAAAATTAAACAGGACTATGTTAGACCTCATAATTCTTCCTAATCGAACAGATGTTGGACAAACACGTACTTGTGTAAGATGCTTGACTAATTCTGGGATGAAAATGATTACCCTGCTTATACAAGTATGGATGTTATCTTGACTTACGATAGAGCCGAGCTCGAAAATAGACTCTAGTAATATGGATGACTAATCGTTCCCCAAAACTAAAAACACTAAGTAATTTTTTGAAATGGATACAATAATCCATCAAATGACATCAGCTATGAATAGGCACAACAATTCTTAAGTTTTGAATGGGTAAATGTAAAAACCTCACACGTGTAGTGAATTGGTAATTCCAGGGGTGTATAGTAAAACACTTTGTAATCATTGACCGTACTACATAGATAGGACTCGTATGAGATTGGCTATCACATCTTTCCTTAAAACATATAAGCAGTAGAACGTGATATTATGAAATCCTACACTGGTGTGTAATAGAAAGAGCCGATATCATTAGGCTTAGAAGAACATTAGCTCCCTTACTGGCCTACAACAATCTTAGCTGTGAAACCAGCTAGTGCCTAACTTACACTAGTCAAATGTGGATGACTATTACTATATTTAAACAGAAAACCTTATTTCGTTTAAAGACATGATTAGGTGAGGACTAGAAAAAAAGACTAACGCATTCACTAACCTTCAACATGCTTCGGCGTTGAACGAGTTATTGTCAAACCCTCATCCATCTTGACAACTCACCTATTCAAGTTAACTATTCGTAGACGTGTAAAGAAAGGAGTATGTATTCACTACATCTGATGATACCTGGGCCATGACCCTTCGAGGCCCGCGAGCTTTGAGCTTAAGGTAACGTCTAAGGTCCAACTCGAGGCCCATAAAGGGATGCGTGATCCAATCCTAATTAAGGATATTATTGATTCCTACAAGGAAG